>PYAF01000031.1:421655-437008 GCA_007407185.1 Glycine tomentella
GTTATTTGTACAGTTTTGTACTGAAACAAAACGATATGTATATTCACCATATGATATGTACAGTGTATTTGATGATGAGGACGTTTGTTGATGTCACTCTTATATATGTGCTTCCAAACTGCTTAGAACTCTGATTGTTTATTTGCCTGTCCGTGATTATATGTGGTAATGACCCTCATGAGGAAGGGGGCGTTACAATGACTGTTGGAATTAATGCATTTACTTACATCTCTCATGAATATTTTAGAGAAGCCTACTTCTTGGATATTCTAGAGAATTCCATATTTTTCTACTCTTAATGATTCTAGAGAACTCTATATTTCTCATGTACTTGATGATTCTAGAATATGATAGAAGAAGAAGCAAGTGTAGACCTGTCGTTCCCTGCCAGACTTGAACTAGGCAATGACTGTTGGAATTAATGCATTTACTTACATCTCTCATGAATATTTTAGAGAAGCCTACTTCTTGGATATTCTAGAGAATTCCATATTTTTCTACTCTTGATGATTCTAGAGAACTCTATATTTCTCATGTACTTGATGATTCTAGAATATGATAGAAAATGAGTCACTAGAAGTAGAAGATTCTAGGTTCTCTATTTTCTAAATAAATCTAGATGCATCTATGGACTAGTATAAATAGTCATGAGATCCTAGCATTTGTAACAACCAACAACAACATCAACAACAACTTCTAATCCTTTCTTCTAATACATTCTTGAGCTCTGCAGTAGCAACTCATTCCATAAAAATAATTCTCTACATCTCTTCCTCTCCTAAAAAATATTTCCTACAAAAATAATCCAACAAATTGGCATCAGAGTAGGTTCGATTTCCATCATGTCATTCTCAACACAATCTAGTGTTGGTTCTTCTACATCTTCTCTTCCATTCTTCGATGATGAAGATTATGATTATTGGAAGATCAAGATGAAAACAGTCTTGAAGGCAGAAGGCTTATGGAATATTGTGGAGACGGGTTTTAAAGAACCGGAAGATGAAGATGGTCTTTCTGAAGATGAGAAGATGAAACTGGAGGTCATACGATGCAAGGATGCAAGTGCCTTGAACAAGATCCAAATGGGAGTCTCAAAATCAATCTTCATGAGGATTTCAAGGGCAGAGACATCCAAAGAAGCTTGGGAGATCCTTGAAGGAGATTTCACGGTGATGAAAAGGTACGAATTATCAATCTCCAATCTCTTAAACGAGATTTTCAGAATTTAAAAATGAATAATTCTGAAAATGTTCAAGATTATCATGCTAGAGTAATGGAGATTGTTAATCAAATGAGAAACTATGGTGATAATATTATTGATCAACAAGTGGTAGAAAAGATGTTCATAAGCTTGACAGATAAATATGAGTATATTGTCACCATGATTGAAGAAACAAAGGATATTAGCACTCTTACGATTAAAGGATTGATGGGTTCTCTTCAAGCCCATGAGAAGAGAAGATTCAAGCAAGGAGAACAACCAAGCAAGAATGCTTTTCAGTCCAAAGCCAAGGAGAAAGATCATAAATTTGTGAAGAAAGGAGAACACAAACAACAATTTCAAGGAAAGCAAGATCGACAAACAAAGAATAAGTACTCAAATGAAAGAGGTACCAATTCTAAACCATCTTGCAAGATATGCAATAGAAATAATCACTCAACTGAAGATTGCTGGCATAAAGGAAAGCCTAAATGCAACTACTGCAATAAATTCAATCATATTGAGAAGAATTGCATATTTAAAAATAAAAGTAAGGAGCAAGCCAATTTTTTTGAAGAAAAGGAAGAAGAAAATTTATTTTATGCATCCCTCTTAGCCACTCATGCTAAACATGACATATGGTACATTGATAGTGGGTGCACTAACCATATGTCTGGAAATGAAAAAGTTTTCCTAAATCTAGACACAACAGTCAAATCTAAAGTAACTATGGGAAATGGAGCCGTTGTGGAGGCAAAAGGAAAAGGGACAATTGCAGTGGCTACAAAGAAGGGAGTCAAATACATCCATGATGTACTCCTAGTTCCTGACTTGGAACACAGTTTATTAAGTGTTGGCGAGCTGATGGAGAAAGGCTATAATGTCATCTTTCAAGACAATCACTGCAGGATTTATGACTCCAAGAAGCTCGAGAATCCAATTGTTGAAGTAACAATGGAGAGAAATAGAAATTTCCCTCTGAAGCTACAATATCAAGCATTAAGAGCTGAAGTTGCTGATGACTTGTGGACTTGGCATAAAAGATTTTGCCATCTCAACTTCAACGGGCTAAAACTTCTCAAGCAAAAGAGCATGTGAATGGTCTTCCAGAAATTCGAAGCAATTTGGATCCATGCGAATCTTGTATAATGGGCAAGCAACATCGAGAGCCATTCCCCAAAGGAAGATCGAGGAGAGCTCGTGCACCATTGGAGCTTATTCACACCGACTTATGCGGACCTATGAAGACGCCTTCATTGGGGCAACAAAGGTACTTCTTACTCTTTATTGATGATTATTCACGAATGACTTGGGTTTATTTTCTGAAAGAAAAATCAGATGTCTTGACAATCTTCAAGGCATTTAAAGCCCTTGTTGAGAAGCAAATTGATTGCAAAATAAAGAGGATAAGAAGTGACCGTTGAGGTGAATACACCTCACAAGAATTTGAAGAGTACCGCAAAAATGAAGGGATTCAAAAAGAACTCACAGCCGGCTATACACCTCAGCAAAATGGAGTTGCCGAAAGAAAGAACCGGACTATTGTGGAGATTGCTCGAGCTATGCTAAAAGAGAAGGACTTGCCAAAGAAGTTCTGGGCAGAAGCTTTTAATACGGCGGTCTACATCTTAAATAGATGCCCCACAAAAGCAGTGAAGAACATGACACCATATGAAGCATGGACCGGAAGAAAGCCATCTGTAAGTCATTTGAGAATTTTTGGTTGCATTTGTTAAGCTCATGTTCCTTCTCAAAAGAGGACTAAGTTAGATGTTAAAAGTGAGAAATGCATATTCATTGGATACAGTTCTAACGCGAAAGCATATAGACTATATAATGTTAATACTAACAAGCTGGTTGTTAGTAGAGATGTTATCTTTCATGAAAATGCAGTATGGGATTGGAAGGAAAAACAAGTTGATGATATTCAAGTCACTCAATCGAGACTTCCACCCACAAATGAAGAAGAGCCAGAACAAGTGGGAGATCAAGACTCAAGTGATGATGAAGATTCTCCTCCATTGAGAACAAGAAGGTTGAGTGACATCTACGAAAATTGCAACTTCGTGGTTGTTGAGCATTCAACATTTGAAGAAGCAGCAAAATATGATGTTTGGAGACAAGCAATGAAGGAGGAAATACATATGATCGACAAAAATGATACTTGGGAGTTGGTCGATCAACCATAAGGAAGGAAGATTGTTGGCCTGAAATGGATCTACAAAACAAAAATCAATCCAGATGGCAAAGTCCAGAAGCACAAAGCGAGACTTGTTGCAAAAGGGTTCACTCAAAAACCCGGGATTGATTTCTTTGAGACATTCTCTCCCATCGCAAGGATGGAAACCATAAGAACCATAATTTCTCTTGCAGCACAGAAGCAATGGAGAATCTATCAACTTGATGTCAAGTCAGCATTCCTGAATGGAAAGCTAGAAGAAGAAATCTATGTTGAGCAACCAGAAGGGTTTTTGGTGAAAGGGGGAGAAGCATGAAGGAATTGATTGACATGAAGGATGGTAGAAGCATTTAAATTTACGAGGGAGTTTTGTTGAATAAACTTAAATATTAGTTTTAATGGGTTTTAATTTAGTAATTTTGTTTTAGAAAAATGAAAGGTGAACAGTCAACAATGATTGTAGTTTATGGCTATGAATGACTATAATGAATTTTGATTGTAGTTTATGGCTAAGAATGATTATAATGGGTTTTTATTGTGGGTTATGACTATTAATAGAATTTAAGTCTTTTAAATTCTTGAAGGACATATTATAACCTATAAATAGATCATTGTATTGTTTGACAAAGAGAGAAGAAAAAGAGAAAGAAAAGAGAAAGAAGTTGAATAAAGTTTTTTCTAGAAATTATTTCTCCACAAACTCTCACGTGATAAATTTTTTCAATTCTACAACGCTTACTCACGTTACCTAAAGAATGCACAAAAGTAAAAAGCAGTCTCAGTTGACCATTTTATATATGAATGCACAAAAGCTATCCCAGTTGACCATGTGATATATGTCAAATGAATGAATAAAGAGATAGCGCAATCGCAACACGTTTTCATCTCCTCTTTCAAAGGTAACGCGTAAATGAAAGGAGTAGAGGACAAACCTAGCTACGTATACTGAAGAGGAGTATAGGTGAATGATTTCTGTAAGCAACAAGTAATTAAGCAAGCAGGAATGTTTCTCAACTGTTTGGGCTTCAGCGGTGGAAGCACACAACGTCATCTCAGAGACAGTATCCAACGATAATAGAAGAGTTATGCCGTCATTTTTCGCTCACCGATCTAAGAAAAATAACCAACAACATCGATCAAAACAGAATAATTTTAGATCCATTCTCTCCTGAAATATATAAAGGTTGTCTCCTACAAAATGATGCTTCTGATTATAAAGTCACAGTGAGGCGATTTACTGTGAAAGACACTCAAAAGTTGAAAGAGTTCAAGAATGAAATAGAGTTGCTCTGCCAGCTTCGTCAACCTAATTGTATCTCTCTTATAGGATTCTGTAACGGCAAAAATGAGAATATTGTTGTATACAAATACATGCCTAATGGATCTCTCTATCAATGGCTACATGAGAATCCAAAAGCACTGTCATGGAAGAAAAGGCTACAGATATGCATCGGAGCAGCGCACGGACTACACTACCTTCACTCTGGAGCCAAACGCACCATCATTCACCGTCACATCTGTCTTGCAAACATTCTTTTGGATGATAACATGGAGGCAAAACTCGCAGAGTTCCGCTTTAGCATACAGGGGACACATTTTATGTCAAAGCCAAAACCAATTATGGCTGAACTTGACGGTAATTTTAATTTTATTTTAGGAGCTTACTGAAATATATTTTTATCAGTTAAAATAAGCCAATACTTTCACTTATAGGTAATCCGGGGTACACAGCTGCAAAGAATTTCACGGTCGGTATCATCACAGGCAAATCTGATGTTTTCTCATTTGGTATGGTTTTACTATATGTAGCGTGTGGAGGGCAAGGTGTAAAAAAGATAACAGAAAGAAAAAAAAAATTGAGGAGCCTGTTGAGGAACATATTGATCCCAAAATCAAAGGGAAGATTGCACCAGAGTGTTGGGAAGTCTTTATAGATATCACCCAAAGATGCGTCAAGTATGAACCTGATGAATGACCAACAATGGATGAAGTCGAAGTGGAACTTGAGCATGCTGTCATTGCAGGAACAAGCAAGTATCACAAACACCAGTCGTCATTATACTTTAATCTCCAAAACCATTATTGACCATTAACCAATACCTGGAACGGGGATTGGACCCTGCTCTGTCATTTACTCATTTCGCCAAGAAGAAGATATCAGTTCTCACATAAGACACTAAGACAGTGACTTAGAAGACATGCTTCGTTAGTTATTTGGTGAGCTCAAATCAACATAGGGGGTAACATCTTTGGAGATCACTATCAAAGAGACAACAAATCTATCTCAAAACCTCAAGGCAGGGAGGTGCATGAGTCATTACCAATTATATATTGCTCACCTTTACTCATTCTTACCTAATGTAACACTTCTTTGAGATAACTCTAGCTTTTGTAGCATTTTTATTGTCTCTGAAGTTGTCATTGTAATTATCTTAAACTAGTATAAATTTCAAATCAGTGAATGAATTCTTGTTTGAGCCTATATTTCCTCTTGTTTATTCCGGACTACATAACTTCTATACTACATGAAACTGATATTGAAGACAACTGTATAAAAGAGCTATTGTCTTCAATTTTTTCTGTCCATTCTCAGAAAAATAACTAACAACTTTAATAAGGACAGAATACAGATCAATAGAAACAGCAAGCTTTGGAACATTATACAAGGTCTTCTCATACTCATTGGTGCAACTGAATATTTAATTGCAATAAAGTGGATTAGTTGGTCGTCTATTGTTGATAGCAGAATCCAATGGAACTTCAATGATGTAATTTTTATTTTATTTTCTTTATCCTGTCAAGTCTAAAATTTTACTAATTCAATGGACCATTACTCTTGCATATTCTAGCCCAAGAAGGAAAGTCACGACATAAAACTGTTAGTTATTTTTAATTTGTGAAAAATAATTAAACCTAAAATAAGATTATAAAATTTGTTTGAAATCTAGAAAATAATTTATTATTAAATTCATATATTTTTTATTTAAAGGATTAATCTCTGTAAATAAATATTTTCTATAAATCATGCAACAGGGATAAACTAAGGACTTATTAAATTAATCTTTTTTTATATCTATATAAATCTTGATTCATGTATTTACTTCTGTTAACTAATTGAAAACTTTGGGAAGTCCTGTTATCTTATTTATGCTAATGCCCCACCCACCTTCCATAATGAACGCATAGAAGTAAGGGTGGGCATGGATTGGATTTTTAAGAATCCAATCCATATCCAATTCATATTTAATTAAATGGATTGGATTTTAAATTCATATTCATATTTTTTTAAAAACAAACTAGATTTAAGATCCAATCCATTTAAATGGATATTGATTTGGATATATCCAATTTATATCCACTTAAATGTTATAAGATTTTTTTTACAAATTTTAGTTATTAAATACTAAAAAGTGAAAATTTTGTATATGTCCATTGAAGAGCTATTTTCAACCGATCATGGTCAAAACTATTTTTTTATCGATATTGGTTAGTGTATTTTTGACATACCTCAACCAAAGCAATTTCGACAGATATCAGTCCAGACATTTTTAGTCTGACATCAACCAAGACTATTTTTTTGCTCACATTAGTCAGTGCATTTTCAGTCGACATTGGTCAATAATGTTTTTGGTCGATCTTAGCTAAGGTTACTTTTTGGTAGTGGTCGGCTAGGATTTTTAGTCAATACACTTTTTGGCCGACATTGATTAGGGATTTTTCGATCAACATCGATCGTGACTAATTTTTAGCCGACATTGGTTAGGATTTTTGTGGCTAACATTGATAAGGTTTTTTTTTTGCCGATGTCGATCGTTGATATTTTTTTGCCAACATTCGTCAAGACTTTTTTTCATCGACGTTAGCTAGATTTTTTTGTTGATGTTGGTTGAAATTATATTTTTGTTGGCAACAACTAGGATTTGTTGGTCAACATTAACCATGACTATTTCTTTTGGCTGGCGTTAGCTAGGGATATTTTTTTGTTGACATCAACTAAGATTTTTTCGATCGGCATCAATTGGAAAAATATTTTGACCGACGTCAACTAGGTTTTTTTGGATGATGTCAGCTGATGATTTTTTCAACTGATGTCGGCCAAAAAATAGTTTTGTCTGAAGTCGACAAAAAAAACTATAGTCGACGTCGAGCGAAAAACCTACTTGATGTCGATAAAAAATAGTCTCAACAGACATCAACAAAAAAACTTAACTGACGTCGGTATAAAAATAGCATCGACTGATGTCGACCAAAAAATAGTCTCAATCAATGTTAAATTAAAAAATTACCAACATTAACCGAAAAATAGGCTCAACGATGACAACTTAAAATCATCATTAGTGAACGTCGACCAAAAAAATAGTTTGAATCAAAGTTGACAAAAAAAATTTAAAAATCCAAATATCCAATCCATATCCATTTCATATATCCAATTAATTGGATTGGATTTAAAATCCATAAAAATGGATTTGGATATGAAACTAATCCATTTAAATGGATTAGATTGGATTGGATATAGATTATTTTATGGATATGGATTTTTTTGCCTAGCCCTACATAGAAGTTGTCCTCGTTATGCTACTGCCCAGCCACCTTCAGTAATGAATGCATAGAAGCTGTCCTCGTTGACCATTCGAACCAAATTGTACATAAAACAAAAAACTGACTAAAAAAATCGTAAACGGCAGAAACTGAAAAACATTAGTACTTTGGTTTATTTTTTCAAACTTCAGTTCAATTTTCGGTTTGACATGAAAAAACTGAGTCAAATCAAAACAAATCGCACTCATTAGTTTAATATACGACTTATATTAATCATATAAGTATGCGACAATATAGCTTTAAAAAGTTTATGAAACCACAACACTTACACTCAGTCTAAATTTAAAACTAAAGCGCTTAACACTTAGTCTCTCACTCTTTTCTCTCTCCTATCTCGTTGAACCATAAATTGAAAGCTTAAAAGTGCTCTCCCTACGACTCTCTATGTGTTTGCGGTAGTGACTCGCTCTGACAACAACACTTACTATTTTTTTTAAGTTTAGCCGTTGGAACTTGAAAGCAAGTATTACGTGTTGTTTTTATTTTTAAGTTTAATGGTTTATTATTTAAGTTGAATGATTATTATTCAAGTATTATTCAAATTGAAATTTTAAGTTGACCATTTATAACGTAGATTATTGAATTAGTTATTATTCAAGTTTTGTCCAGTTATAACAAACCTTTTAAGCATTTCTTAATACTCACTAGGAAAATTTTGAAACTGCAAAAACCAAATCGAATAAAATCTCAAAAGATTGGTTTGGTTTGACTCAGATTTCATGAATAATCTAAGACTATGTTCAGCAAAACTAATCAAAAAGCTACCTGGTAACTGAAAACTGGAAGCTGAAAGACTAGCTTATTAAATTAGAAGTATTTGATAATACTAGTTGTTGAAGTAGCTAAAAAATGTAAAATGACAAAAAAAATAATATCATGATTTATTTAAAAAAAGGTAACAAAAAAATCAATAAATATATCGAGAATAAAAGTGGAAGAAAATATAAAAGATAGAAGCTAACATTTTAAAAAATGTTATCAAATCGTGTTTCAAAAAATATTAAATTACTGAACAAAGTTTGTTTACCAAATAATCAAATGAGTTTTTTATCTAGTAAAAAAAACTAAAAGTTAACTTAAATGTCTTATCGAACATAACCTAAATTGAATCAAACCACATCATACTTAATTTTCTTGTTTGGTTCATATTAATTTTAAGTCAAAATCGACCATACCCATCCACAAACACCCCTAATTCGATATATGCCAAATGAATGTTGAAACAAGTTTTTTCATCTCTAGTTTCTCACGAAATGGAAAATGCGTAAACAAAAAGAGGACAAACTAGAGCTATGAAGATTGAAGAGGAGTAGATATGGATGCTTCGGGGTAAGAGACAAGTATTTGTTGAAACAATGTTTCTCAAATGTTTTGGCTTCTAGGTAAGAGACAAGTATTTGTTGGAACAATGTTTCTCAAATGTTTTGGCTTCAAGTCCATCTCAGAGACAGTATCCAACAATAATAGAAGAGTATAATGACCGAAGTTTAAAAATAATTTAAAAAAAATAATAATAATATTAAATTTACAATATTCCGTCGTAAAAAACGTAAGCGATGTAATTAGCGATGGAATTGTCCCTGGCACGGATAGCGCCAGAAGTGCACCAGAAAACATATTTTCTCTGGAATCTGGCACGATATGTGCCAAAGTGACACGGTTAGTGCTAGAAGTGCACCAGAAAACATATTTTCTTTGGAATCTGGTGCGGCTAGCGCTAGGAATCGATCAAGGTCACTATAAAAGGCCCAATTGCACGATTTGTGAGCCATAAACTCATCTTCTTCTTCCTCCTTCATTTTCCACCATTGCTGAATGAGGAAAGCTTCATAAATCTTCATTCCTAGACCAAAACCTTTAGCTTCCAACATAGAACTTGAAGGAAATCATCCAATGAGCTAGATTTCAACCTCCATTTTCCTTAAAAACACTCAAACGGAGAGATAGTTTTCTCTAGGGAATTTCACAAAACTTGAGTTTGGCGGGGAAAGGAGGCGATTTACGGACACCCAAGCTTGGAGAAGTTGTCCTCTAGTCTTCCTTGTCGATTTAGAGGTAAGAAACACAAATTCTACCAACTATTTAAGAATTTGTTCTTGAGGTGAATAGTGACCCATTTGAGATAGAGTTGAAATTAGGCTTGGGTCCTTTGGAAAAGTATACTTAGGAGGTTGTTGTGATGAAGATTTAGCCTTGAAATATTAAATTTGTGGACCTTGGAATTTGGTATGAGAAATGTATGTGTAGGAAGAATGTGGGCTGAATTGATGAGGTTATGGTATGTATGAACATTAGAGCTTGCACATGATGTATTTAGAAGGTTATATAAATGGTAAAAATGTGTTGAAGTAACCGGTTTAGCTACCTTGAAAATCGTTGATATGTGGCTTGAATAAAGTGTTGAACTCTTTGAATTGGCTTATGCAGAGTCTTGGGAGACTCTAGTGCCTTGGTTAGGCCGAGATAGATCCTGCTGAGGGCCTGTGAATCGCCTATTAGGTGGTTAGTTCTAATAACTTTAAGATAGAGGACAAAGAGGTTTAAATGGAAAGGAAAAGCGTTTCTTTTCATTCTAACGGTTGAGAACCATTATTGATTGTTTATATGCCTTTATGTAGGGCATGATACTGAGATTACTGGTGGTTGTGACCACAAAGCCAGGAGAGTCGGTGTAGCACTGAGAGCAGGTAAGCTCTTTGTTCTTAAGAATGTTTTCCATTGACTATGTTCCACCATACGCCTAGGGAGTGATGGTTATTGTATGTCATGTGTATTGAAATTGTGTTACTGCTTTTGTTGAGAACATCTATATGATGTACACTATGATGATATGTTGTATGTTTGATGAAGTTCTCTGGCCAGTAGAATAGATTACTTATGGACTTCCTTTGGAAACGTGCCCTTAAGTAGATGATCTTCCTTCGGAAGTGCCATAGATGTCCAAGTAAGTCCTGAGAGAATGTGCCCTTCAGTGAATGATCTTTCTTAAGCATTGGCATGAAGTCCTGAGGGAATGTGCCCTTCAGTGGATGATCTTCCTCAGGCAATGTGCGCAGAGTCCTAAGAGAATGTGCCCTTAAGTGGATGATCTTTCTCAGGCAATGATGCGGAAAGTCCTGAGAGAATGTGCCCTTCAGTGGATGATCTTTCTCACGCAATGTTATATGTGTATATATTTGCTATATCTGTGTTGCATTCCTGATGTTGGTAGCGCCCAACGGAATGACACCTGTGTTGTGATATACGTGTGATATGGTTTATGAGAGCCGTGATGGCTGAATTGTGTGTGATGCCAATGTTGATACTATATGTCATGGAAGTGAACCAGGGGGAGGAGAGACCTCCAAGAACCCTGAGTTTACTGAGATTTGTATCTCACCCCGTGTGTAAGGATTATATTTTGCAAGTGATGCTCAGCGAGCGGATGGTGGATCCCAGGACAAGAGGCCCGAGTAGGGATATGGTTCTGTATGAACCTTAGGCATATATTTTGAGAGCATGTTGGCTCATTTATTTTGGTTATGCCTATATTTTGTACCCTTGAGGGGAGGATACATAGTTTATGTACCTTGTGTATATGTTGTATTTTTTTTAGAGACTCTGATGTATGTTGACAGGACAAGGTATATGATACCTTATTTTGTACATGCCATTATTTTGATATGTTTATGTGGCTTTTGTGGTCCTCTGGCTGTGTGAAGCGTGTAATTACCATACATGATGTAAAGATGTTATTATTGGTGACGTTTGATGACGTCATTTTGTTTATTGCTTCCGAATTGATTAGTTCTAATTAATGGCTGGGCTTAACGACCATAAATAAATGTTAATGAACTGGATGCATAGCGTTACATAGAGTTGTGCCATAAATTTTCTCTAGCGGATCTTAGGAAGTCAACCAACGACTTTGATAAAAACAGACTAATTGACCTTATTAGAGCATTTGGTATCAAAGTATATAAAGGTTGTCTTCAAAATAATGATGGTTCTGATAATACAGTTGCAGTAAAGCGATTTAAAGTGAAAGACAGTCAAGCACGGGAAGTGCTCAAAAGCGAAATAGAGTCGCTCTATCAGCTTCGTCAACCTAACATAGTCTCTCTTGTAGGATTCTGCAACCAGAAAGATGAGAAGATTATTGGGTACGAGTACATGCCCAATGGATCTCTATATGAACGGCTACAAGGTGGGGAACTGTCATGGAAGAAAAAATTAGATATCTACACAGGAGCAGCACGTGGACTACACTACCTTCACGCAGGAACCAAGCACACCATCATTCACTGTAACGTCAAACCTAGCATCATTCCCATTATTAACCGAAAACTGGAATGGGAATTTGAGCATCCGATTCTTTGTCACTGAAAGATATAACTGAAGACACGAACTACCTGACCTGAGTCATTCCCACTTATATATTGCTCAACTTTGCTCATTTTTACCTAATATAGCACTTCTTTACTCACACTTACCAAATTTAATCAACCAAAACAGTCAATGTATACTTTGTTGCAGTAGTTAATTAAGTTAAATTGAGATATCTCCAGCTTTTGTAGCTATCCTTGTCTTTAGCTTTTTGAATCAATTGTGAAGCTATCAATGCCAAATCTTTAACTAGTATAAATTTGAAAGCTGTGAAGGAATTCTTACTCTTTCTCTTTTTTATTCTGGACTACATAATGCTAAGATAAAAAGGTTAATTTTAACTGTTATTTGCTAAATCTGGTATGTAGCGTCCAGTGTGGACCTGGACAGTGGAACAAACAAATTAAGCTTATTTTTGGAAAGATGAAAACTCTGTTAGTACCATCTATCCAAATATACGCTAGAAGATTCAAATGAAGTTTGACAAGAAGTTCGGTTATCACATAATTTCCCGTGAGTTGGGGAAATTCGTAAACCTTTCTTGTATTATTATGTTCAGTAACTTTCTTTCTTTGATCTTTTGCAAAATAATCATATTCTTGAGGACAGTTTCTATCGTGGTCTATGGTGATAATTAATTATCCGTTGGTGTTACTTTCTGCGGTGATCATTCAAAATATTAGACTTGCCTCTATCTAGCTATGATCACATAGTTTCAAATTAAAACTTTTGGTGTTGATACCGCCACTTCAAAGGGCCTTTTGAACGAGCTATCCATCAGAGAACATAATGAAGAAAATTATTATGATTATATGTTAATTATCAAAATAAAACTTTCTTAGGGTCATTACTTACTGTAATTAGGAAAGCTAATTATTACAGTAACTTATGAAAATAAATCACTATCAATATAGTTAGTAATCTCGAAAATAAAAGTACAATTAAGATACAATCAAACTTTTTCTCATTGCAAGAACATTTCTTAACATTGAAAAGGACACAAATGAAATTTAAATTTTATTTTCCATCCACGTACCATGTATATGTAACAGTTAATATCGGTTGGTAGGAGTTGAACTGTGCAAGTGTGCAACCATAACTTTTCTACAGTTCATATGGATATGAATGGAGATTTTCAGTCAAGAACTCCAATTTCTGTGAGGTGCTCTTCCAAAATGGTACTGAATTGATTCATTTGAATCTTTTGCAGTGCTAACCCAACTTCAATTCGACCTTCTTTGTCTCTACAGTCAGAAAGGGAGATTGTTCCTGAATTATCTACATGAACTACTTCACTCCTCTTGGGTTTTCCCCACCCAAAGTCAGTTTGATACACTTCAAGCTTTGGTGAGCCTGCAAGTATTGTCATATGCTTCCCCACCGTGGCGAAATCAGTAAAATTTGACATCAGTGTTTGAGCCCCTTCAAAAGTTTCACCTTGCAAATGTCTAACTTCACTACCAATAGCAAGGGCTGCCTCCACAACACCATTTTCTCCAACAAGCTTGCCCCTCTTGACTTCAGCATTTCCACAAACCAAACAATTTCCAAAATATTCCAATGGAATTGAACATTCCGGACGATTACGA
Organism: Glycine tomentella; assembly: GCA_007407185.1. Classification (NCBI taxonomy): domain Eukaryota; kingdom Viridiplantae; phylum Streptophyta; class Magnoliopsida; order Fabales; family Fabaceae; genus Glycine; species Glycine tomentella. The sequence continues at coordinate 435,589 of PYAF01000031.1, forward strand.
CAATCTGCCATAAAGGCCAAGATGTAGGACTCATCATTATTGGGAAGTATTGTACCAACTTCAGCCTCTTCAGATTTCACCTTACAAACCCAAATCAAAGAACATGTTACCACAAATGTTGTTAAGTGTGGTATTTCTAGACCATGGCTTTTGCATTTAATAGTAACCCATTTCTTGAGTTTCTCAACATGGTCATGGCTCAAGACAAACATATGACGCACCATGTCACTAGGAACATCACGTATTTCACCCTTGGACTCTACATTTTCCGGTAACAAATTCCACAATTCTTCTAAGAAAACGGGCTTGAGGCCTCTAGGGTCTTGAATGATGTCCCTATTGTGCAAGGGCAGAGCAATGGAAGGCAAGCCTAAGTCTCCTTTGGACTTACAAACAGAGGCCCAGAATTTCATGAAGTGATGAAAAGCTCTCCCATCCGCAGCCACGTGTCTGAAAGTGATGCATATGGTGAAGCCAAAATGGGATATGACAGTGACCTGAATGGCCATGAGAGGGATAAGAAAAGTTCCATCATGCAAGGTACGAGGTGGAGGCAACACGGGAACAAAAGGGTGCAAAAGTGTGACATGTTTCGGGGAATCAGAGACAAGGGTGGGGAAATCTGCTGTGGACTCTGCTACGGTGAAGGAGATGGAATCTGATTGTGTGTGGAGGATGTGAGGGGGGTTTGGCTTTGGAGGGAAGACGAGGTTGGAAGAGAAAGGGAAGAAGTGTTGGAGAGTGAGGGAGAGAGAGTGCTTGAGAGATGGAAGGAGAGTTTGGAGGAAGTGTTGAGAGGAATAAGGGAAGTTGAAGAAGAAAATACGTTTGAGTGGAGGGCAACATAACCATGGAAGGTCATAGAAAGTGAGAGGGATGGAGGTTGAAGGAACGGTACCTGGTGGAGGACTCACTTCACACTGTTCTATCACCTTCACTGTCACTGTGTCAGCCATGGATTATGTATGGACTTCAACTTGGGTATGATTCCAGAGCTAGACAAGAACAAGCACCACACGGCAAATATTGTATATTGATATAAGAATCAAATAGGGGAATAAGAGGCAGCGTCTATTAAAAAAATATACATATGCATAAACTTCAACGATGCAGTTGCGTAATTCAATTTGCACTTGAACTTTATTATATTTTTAATGTTTATTTTTGTTTTACTTTATGACTTGCCTCCTTTTTAGCTACCGTTTTAACAGTTAAGTTGCCAATAATTTTTTTTTTTAGTTAAAGAACAGATAAAATCAATTTTTCCAAGGTCTCTTATTTATTCCCCTATTCCTCAATTTTAAATAATTCAGTGAGAGAGAAATTAAAAGTCAGTAAAAAATATTAGATTTAAAAAAAAAAAAAAAAAAAAAAAAAAAAAAAAAAAAAAAAAAAAAAAAAAAAATATTAAAAAAAAATA
>PYAF01000031.1:437108-457269 GCA_007407185.1 Glycine tomentella
GGATTGATACACAAAAAAGTATTTTTTTTAGTTATAAGAATCGAAAACAAAATCAGTATATTGCTTAACTGATTGAGCTATTCAAAGTTCAAACAGTTACACTTCGTATAAAAACAGTTTGGTTCAATTTTATATGAAAAAAAAGGTTCCTTTTATAGTAGTTTGATTCTATTGATTCAATTCAGCTCTTTTCAACACCCGTCTGAGAGACATGGTTGAAGACTCAAATGGGCTTTGGTCCATTTTCTTGGAGGAACTATGGAATTCACCACCGAGAACAATGGAACCATCGTGCTCCATTTATGTCGCTCCTAGCAATAGCGACAAGGTGCGTCACAGAATTATTCTAAGTTGTGACCAAGTTGAAAAGCTAAAGAAATGGGTGGGTATTAAATGAGAAAGCATTGGTCTCGAGGCATTACACTTGTCATCCTTTTTGGTGACATGTTCTTTGATTTGGGTATGTAAGGTAAAATCAAAAGACCTTGATAATACTGATGTAACTGATCCCATGGATTATGATTGTTACTGCTTGAATTTCCTAGCTGATTATCCAAACCGTTCCGAGCTTTCAGTTCCATCCACGTACTTTGGAAATTGCTTAACTATTTGCCACGAGGAACTTCAGAGGGAAAAGTTGGTGGGAGAAAATGGTATTTTGGAGGCAGTGAGTGCTATTGGAGGGGAAGTTAGGTCTGGGGTGATCCTTTGAAAGGGTTTGAATGGAAAGTCTCGGGTCGTCGTAGGAGGGAACTGGGGAGAAGGTCGCAAAATGTGGTGAAAGAAAGTGCAGGGTCACCAAAGCTGAATGTGTATGAGACTGACTTTGGGTGGGGAAGGCCCAAGATGAGTGAAATACTTCATGCTGATGATGCAGGAGCCATGTGGCTTTCTGATTCTATGAAACAAGAACGTGGGGGCATTGAAGTTGGGCTAGCATTAAGTTCCTTTCAAATGAAGAAATTCAATGCTATACTGGAAGAGCAACATAGAGATATGGATATTGTTGTTCCTCACTGAACCCTCAATACTATATGACAGGAACACTAGAGGTCGTTATATCTGATTACTAGTAACGTTGTTCAATCTCAACCAGAGGGGGCACCTACATAAGCCTAGGTTAATTTGATAGATGCACGCATGTCATATTGGTATTGGTATTATTTTCTTCCTTACATCATCGACCACTTGTTGGCTATCCTACCACGGATCTTGTTTACCTTCGTTTTTCTACCAATGTGCTCATCATTTGTTCCTCTATTGCTTTTTTGTCTAGTTGGAAAATTCCTGAGTTGTAGTAATATATACCATTGCATTGATAGCTTGTTTCTTAGTTATATTCTCATGAAAAATAAGTCCACAAATAGTATCTCAGCTATTGTAGAGCTATCCTCATTGCATGCTTATAATATAATAAAATTATTATCATTTGAGAAATGTAAAATTTAACAATATGTAAGCAAAAATATCTGCAATAACTTTCCCTTTTTTGAACAAAAGAGATAAGATTTAGAATTTCAAAATTTATTCTTCAAATTTCTTTACAATACATTGAATTGCAATCTTTTCCCTTCCCTTACATGATAATACAGTATCCACAGCAATGCTATAAAAGAATACACCAAATCCAATAGAATTATAAAAAATAATGATGCAATTTATTTTCTAGTAGGAAGTTTGCCATATTCATATCCAGCCGAGTGTTTTCATATAATCTGTTAGTATAGCTGTACTGCTAAAAGTTTAACCCTTGAGTCATAGAGTGATAAATGTTGAACAGCAACTCCAATGCTAAAGGCGCAAACCCAACATCATCATCCCAATCTTGGTTAATCGATCAGTTAAATACAAGCTTTCAGACTAATTGCATCTATTTATCTTTTGAGCATACACGTTCTGCACAAAGAAAAAGTTGAAATGCTTTTAGGTTAGCTATATATTCCAAACTCAATAACCAATAACATAAGAATAGAAGCACCAGCAGAAATGTTATTAAATAAATATGCAAATAAAATAAACTTGAAAAAGGTAACCAAAAGAAAAAAAAAAAGCATGCAATCAGACACCCACGCCCAAAATAGTTTGTGGACATAGATTGTATCACACTACTAAGCAATTTGTGGACTATTTTATACAAGACCAACAGGGATGACATGTCAATGAGCTTGCACAATGAACTTAAAAGAATATTCCAACAAATAGAACTATGTAAAGTATCATTCCCCTTTGTTAAGAAATTTATTACAGATAGCTTCTTGTCAAGAACACATACACAAATGAGATAACTAATAAAAGCCAAAGTTGCTATTAATTGGCATATCTAGTAAGAAATGCGATGACCAAACCTTTGGCCACATAAAAGGAAGACCAAGAAAGGCTCTACTGGAAAATGTGGATCATAAGGAATATAAAAACAAGTGCACATACATAAAGAAAATGTAATTAGAGAGGAAGAGTTCTTACTCAGATACTCATAAGTCAATATCATTGAAGTGCCCCATGCTGACATGCTAAAAAATCTTGGACCAAACCCTCTATAAAAGCCTCTCCAACCATCTTCATTGATTAAATCTTTGGCAACTTGTTTTATAGAGCTTCTATTTTCATTTCCCATTACCTGGAGTGTAGAACTAGCCAGTCAGAAAAACTTCAATAGGTAGTAATCAGAATAATAAATATTAAAAATTAAGCAGGTAAAATGAAAATACGCTATGCTCAATAAATGTTATTTTTATTCTTTTCTCCTTTTAGTCTTCTTTTGGAGAATGAGAGAGCAATCTACCATCACCATATTAGTTCATTGAACTAATTTTGTATATATACTCAGGCAACAAGTATACATTATTTTATCTCTTCACTTTACATTCTAAGACCATCAGTTTATATTATAGCAAGAAAATGCACAGAAAGAGAGCAAGATGATAAGAGTTGAGACAAGATTCATGAACGGAACTATACAAGGAGGAGAAAAAACCTCACTCTGCAGTTGTAGTGATCACAGAACTATAAACTAAACAAAAGAAATAAACCTGATCAATGAGATTATGCAAACCTGCAATCGTGTCTTGATAGTATCCAATGGGGTTGTAATGCAGGATGAAGTTGCACCAGCAATAATCCCTCCAGTAGCCTGAACTAACATAATTTTCTGCAGACTAGGTGCGATTTCATCATATTTGGCACCATGGTTCAGGAATCTGTTCATACAACCAGGTGCTAATTGTTTTTAATATTAGGTTTGCATGATAACATAGAAATAAAAATAACAGCAAGCACATGTACTAAAAGTGAATTATCCTATCATTACAAAATTCATCACCATAAAAAAATTGAAATCACTAGTTTACTGCAAATTCAGTTTATTCTTTCGGCAGGATTTTTCAGCCAAGAAGAAATTATAGCTTTCCCAACTTAATATAATCCACTGCCAGCATGCAGATGCAGTTACAGCATCATACATAATTCCATGCTTAGAGATCAAATTTGTTATATTAATCTGTCCAAGAAAACATTAAACTTAAAAAAATTCAGATTTAAGCAATGCACTGTGAGTGCTTTTTTGCAGTTTTTCCATGTCCTTGGAACACAACAGGCATTCATAATCTCTAACATAGATGGAACACATGCCCATAATCTATTTTGGAACTCATGTATACATCATAATAATTAACATTTGTATAGAAGATAACATGCATTCTAATAAAGACTAACCTGATTAATGATTAAGAAGATTTATGAACACTATGAACACACTCATACTAATCAGAGACAATTGATATAATATAAAGACATAAAATACAAGTATTACCATATCAAGACATATAGGTAATGCAACAATGATCAATATTAAGACATAAAATACAAGTATTACCATATCTTACCTCCAAATGAAGCGTTGGCTTGAACCATAACTTGCCCACCATACTGCACTAGCAGGTGCATAAGTAATAACAGACAGACCAAACCCTCGATACAAACCCCGGATGCCGTCAGTCCTTAAAACCTTGCGAACAACATCTAGACCCCCACTATATTGGGCATGGCCCGAGTATCCTTGCACCATCAACTTTTGGCTGACCTGAATATCATTCAATGTGAAATAGATATTAGAATTATCCATATTGTGGTAAAAGAAAAAAATATATATGAAGAAAAGAAATGAGACCACCAATTAACAAGACAAGGAATTTCCTTTCCGCAACAAAAAAAGGCACAACAAAAATACAAAATAACTTTTTCATAATTATCTGAGCATCTCATTAGAATGCTTTAAAAGAAGCATCAGTAGAACCCCTCCACAGAGACAAAAGACTTATAGCACAAATAAACTAAAAAATTTGCTATTTCATGATCTTGGATCATGACCCAACATAATACACCATTGGTATTTAGACTAAACACACCACTGCAAAATCTCGCTTTCTATCCTTCATTTAAACAAATTTTCAGAGCTTTAAAAAACCAACTATTGCATTTTGTGTCCCACAGTGTAAGCCCTAACATAAATTTAGAAGTATTAGCGATTGATAATTTGACTAAAAAAACAATAGGAAGCATCTAAAAATAAAAACTTTAATATTACTTTTAAAATCATAAACAAAAATGAGAACAATAAAAACTTGTTTTGAATTGAATCAGATATGATAGAAAATCAGTAAACAAACTCCCATGTTCCAAACTTGCAAAAATGAGAAATAGATAGTTGATCTGCCCAAAGAACATGTTTTAACAGCAGAGAAAATGCATTTGAATGTATCATCATATTATTCATATCCATATGTATATAGTATAGTATGGCTGTCAGTCCAAAATGATGTATATTGAAGTTCAAGGATAAAAACAAATGCTGTCGTTCACAAGGTTACATTAATTAGATTATCATACCACATCAATTGGTACAAACACAGATTGAGCAAAAAGCGATGATGTCATGCCTGCAACTCCATTTGCAATGGCAGCCTGAGAAGTTTCAGATAGTCTAAATGGCTCAAGCATTTTGAAGGCAGCCACCTTTGTGGTCTCTAAAGTGGAGAGGAATATGATTCTGGCAGGAATTGCACCAGTGATAACCGTGCCAAACCCTCTATACAAACCAGGGATGCCGTCTGTTTTAAGTAGTCCTTTTGCAACAGAAAACACATTTCTCTCTACAGCATCCTTTGTGGCAACCTGCAGCCTAGTTTTCACAACAGAAACGGGATAAAGTGCCACCGAAACACCTGTAAAGAGTCCAGCTCCTACGACATAGAATCTAGTTTTATCTAGCCTGCAGAATTGGGTGAATTTCATCAGGATAAAAGCTTGTAGATGGAAAGTTCATTATAATACCATGAGCTCACAATGGTCACAATATCTGTAAGATATGCTATTAATAAACCAAAGCAAGGCCAAGATGGCAGAAGGCCACAATCTTCATGAAGAACTAGCATCCACAGATAGAGCACACAAATTTACAAAGGGCATATCTAGAATCATACTGAACTTTCCTAATAGGAAAATGGAATCAATTCATTAATTCAAGCAGTATAATGCAATTATCTTGAATCTTTTATATATGAACTCAAAATTGTCGTCTTATCGAGTAAATCACTATATGAATATGAAGATAACCGGTTGCAGTGAAGTAAAGAATGCAACATAATGATTTCCCATATGCAGTTATTAACAAATAATCTTTCACTGTTTAGTAGTTCCCATCAAATCGGGAACTTCACAAGCTTCTTTTGTTCCCTTTTTCTTTTGAAGAAAATTAGCTTACCCTTTTTCGATTCAAAAAATACAAACAAACCAGAACCCATAACTCCCCCAGCCCCAATAAAATTATTCAAAAAAACAAAACTTTAGAGGCCATCGTATACCAATTTATGATTTTCGAATGACGGGTATGTCGAAATACAGCAAACAAGAACAAAATGATAAATCAACAGCAGCGTTCAGAAAATAAAAAAGGAAAAGAACAAGAAAGAATACTTGTCCCAGTTGATCTCAGTCTGACCGAAGGACTGGGCCATTGGAAGAATGAAAAACTGTGTCTAAGAACAAAACCTAAGAACACGACGACGACAACAACAATATCCGAGGCTGCGTTCCTTATCTTGTAAATTGTAATTCAAAGGAAACGAAATTTGCAAATAACGAAAATGGTTGGTTGACAATTTGGTGAAAAGGCTGCGCGTACGCGGAGTTGAGGGAGAAGCACGCCTTCCATTTTCAATTCCTTCGTTTTATTTTTACTTTGACCATTTTCTATTCTCTTCTTTTCTCCGTCGACCAACCCAAACCCAATAATCTTCTTTTCTGAGCATCATATTTATAAGAATTTATAGGAATATTAACAGGAAGTCGGGACTAATATATGTGGGGGACAATGAATACATAAAAAAACATGTATTTCTTTTAGATAAATAATTATTTTTATCTTTTTGAATGTGTATATACTGATAAATTCATTCTTAAAAAATGATAAATTCATTTTTAAAAAATGAAAATCAAATTTTAGTCTTTAAAAGTATAAAATGTATGACATTTCATCATTCCGTTAACTTTCATGTGTTACTGTTAATGAAAGAGCTTAGGTGGAAAAAAGAGACAAAAATGTTACAAAAATGATTGTTAACATGGATGCTGAATAGATTTCAGACGAAAATACCATTGGACCAAAATGTTATTAATTTTCTATTGGACCAAAATTTCAGTAAATTACCATTAGACCAAAATGTTAGTAATTTTTTATTAGACCAAAATGTCAGTAATTTATTTTGGACCAAAATGTTAGTATATTTCCATTGGACTAAAATGTCATTAAATAATCATTTGACCAAAATGTCAATAATTTTTCATTGGATCAAAACGTCGTTAAGTAATCATTTGACCAAAATGTCAGTACGTTTCTATTGAACTAATTTATCATACTCCAAATTTCATTTTATTTAAAAGTAAAATATAATTTAAGGGTAAATCATTACTCTTTTTTTATCGTTGCAAGCATAATAATAACATTACAATAATCACTTAAAATAACATAGAAACAAACATAAGTTAAAAGAAATATAATAATAATCATAATATTGATTACAATAGAAAATATCCAAAATAAACATTCATATACTATTGAGACATATTATTATGATTATTAATCAATATTATGGTTATTATTATGTTTCTTTTAACTTATGTTTGTTTTCCTATTTTTTAAGTGATTATTGTAATGTTATTATTATGCTTGCAACGATAAAAAAAATGACGAGGAAAGATTTACCCTTAAATTATATTTTACCCTTAAATGAAACGAAATTTGAGACATGACAAATTAGTCTAATAGAAACGTAATGACATTTTGGTCTAACAAAAAATTACTGACATTTTGATCCAATGAAAAATTACTAATATTTTGGTCAAATGGTTACTTAATGACATTTTGGTCCAATGTATTTGGTCCAAAAAAAAATAATTCTGACATTTTGGTCCAGTGAAAAATTATTGACATTTTGGTCCAATGGTTATTTACTGACGTTTTGGTCCAATAGAAAATTATTGATATTTTCGTCCAATTGTAACTTATTGACATTTTCGTCCAAAATTTATTCAACAATCATGTTGTCAATCATTTTTGTGACATTTTCGTTTATCTGTGCTACGTAGGCTCTTTCATTAACGGTAACGGACAAAAGTTAATGGAAAGATAAATTGTCACACTTTTTACACAGGACTAAAATTTGAATTTTCATCCCTCAAGGACGAATTTGTCAATGTTCTACACATTTAGAGACAAAAATGATTATTTACCTTATAACTTATAACTTATTGTATATCTAATCCCTAATTACTGAATTAAGCAGCCAACTGTTACCAAAATTGTTGGTAAACCCAATAAATTTTATGTTCACAACTCCCATTACTCTCTCCATATCCCTATTAATTTCATTTATTACGTAATTAATAAAAAAACAGTAGTGCTGTGCTAAATAACTTCAATATTATTTTTATGTATTTAATTTATTTATTTACAACAATATCCAATGAAAATTCATTACATCATCACATTACTATTTATTAATATGTGATGCATGTTATATATATTCTAGTTAAATTTTAATTTTTTTACTAATTAAAAAACTCATTTGATTGTTTAGAAAGTCAATTTTTTATAGTAATTTTTATCATTTTTTAAAACGTTACCTTCTAATTTTTTATATTTTCTTTCTTTTTTATCTTTAATGTATTTATCAAATTCTTTATTTATCCTTTTTTAAATAAATTAGGTTTTATTGTTATTTAATATGGAATAATAGGTCATAGGTTTATTCTTGTTTATTTTATTTTTTATATTATGTTTTAGATATTTTTATATTACATTCTTAATTTAATGATTATACTATTTATTTTAGCATTATAAATCAATATGTTGATAATCACATATGATAAGGTTTTTTGTTATTATATTTTACATTTTTTATGTTACATCATTTATTTTAATCATTCTATCACTTATAATATTTAATTTATTATTTAAACACTATATTTTATCTATTATTTTTTGAATAATTTTATATTAAAATAATTTATTTTAATTATTACACTAACTAACATAATAAAAATATAATGTCTATTTAAATGTAGTTTCTTAAATTATTTTAAACTTGATTAAAAATATTTTTAAAAAATAATATAAGATTAATAGTATAATACTATGACATGAAAAATGTAACATAAAATAATAGAATCGGATCTGATACAATAGTATGCAGATGCTTGTTGACTTTTATGAACCGGATCTAGTTTTGTTTTAAAATTTGTGGATGACAGTTAGCGCATCCACACACACACACATATATATATATATATATATATATATATACCGGCAGATTCACATGTATATGAGGATGGGTACATGCATCCTTTCATTTCAATAAAATCATTAGTATTTATTCTAAAATATTATATTTTACATCCCATAATTTTATATTTTACACCCTCTAATATTATATATTTGAATTTCCTTACCAGTTCACATATAAGAGTAAGTAAATACATCATCTTATTTTAATAAAATGCAAAAAAATATCATATTTTTTACCCCAAAATTTTATATTTTGAACCCCTTAATTTTATGTATTTGAACTTCCTTACCAGTTCATATGTAAGAGTAAATAAATATACCCTCTTATTTTAATAAAATACAAATATTTATATTAAAACTTTATATTTTATTCCTCTTATCTTCGTGTTTGAATCCAACTATCCTATATAATAATGATAATTATCAATTTTTATTTTTTAAATAAATTATCCCCACTGATCCAGGATCCTAGATCCGCCACTGTATATACACACATATATATATTTTGACAGTTAGCACTTGCCATGCCTCTTATTAATTATACGTATACGATGATGTGATTCTACTAAAGTCGGTCTACAAAATTTTGTTGACTTTTTAAGTCAGCGCTTGATGAGCTTGTACAAAAGTTGTGTTTAAAACATTTTGCAGCAACAAAAATGGGCTTCTATCTGTTACCAAAAGCAACTAGTCCTACTAGCATTTTATTCTTGGTTCTGCTGTCTTGTACTTGCTTCACTTCAACAGGTTCACCCCATTACTATTGTTTTCCTTTTTCCTCGTCTGTCTTGAAATTTTCATTGGTTCTGTGTTTTCTGTATGATGGGTTGTTCAGTTTTCCTTAAATGCATAACCGTTTCCTTTTTTTCTGGTGGTCTTCCTTTTATGCTGTGTCTTGTTGGATTTTGAATGCATGTATGCTTGAGAAAGATGCAACAGTTATTCTTTTAACTTGATAAGAAAATAACGTGGAAAGTTTTGATCATTTATTAGCTTCTGGCGGCTATTCTTGTTGGTGCTAATTATATTAAGCAGAAGTATGTTGTTTAACTTGCTTTGCTGCTACAAAAGATATAACGAAAACTGTGTTCTGACTATCTTTTAACAAGAATTCATTTGGCATTTGAGTTTTCGTTGAGTTAACGTGAGAAGTAAGTTTATGATTATTTTTTTTTTTTCCCCTTTTGGGAATTGGAATATGGTTCAAGCTGAAATTATGATTGCTTTAACGAGATTTGTACCTAAAATTAAACTCCTGCAATTGGGAAAACTGTGCATGAGTTGGTGGTCACCAATTGGAATCAGTTTTTGCGATAAATGGAATGATTCATGTATAGAAGTCCACGCATATTTTAGATCCCAAATAACTTTTACTTCTTTATCATTTGTATATGACGTGATTAAATTTGAATGGAAGGAGGCTATCAGATATCTCAGGTGCATAGGATGGAGTCATGATTATGAATCATCAATGCTACAATGTAAAGATGATCGCAGAACTATAACTTCACCAGCCGTTGACATAAACAATGTGCTTGCTTGTTTACTTTCCTTTTTATGTCTACTTAGGCAAGTCTAGCAATTGTGTGTCTCATAATGTATACTACAGGAATATTTAGAGGTTCAACGTTTACTTGTTTTCTTTCCTTTCCTTTTAATTACTTTCCATTTGTTGTTACTCTTTCAGATGCTTATGATCCGCTTGATCCAAATGGGAATATCACAATCAAATGGGATGTTATATCGTGGACCCCTGATGGATATGTAGTAAGTATATTCTTGTACACATATTACCTATTAATATGAGAGCCAAACCATCTATTGTATATCACGCATGGTGCTGAAAGTTTTTTTGCAGTTTTCTTTCCACTGGTTGCTCACTTCTTTTGTGATGAATCTGCATGCATGCTCACGTCAGCTGCTTCTCATGTCATCTATCTCTTAGTATGACCTAAGTCCCTAAAGTTTTTGGATGGAAATGTGACCTTAAAAGTTTTGAAAAACCAAAGCCATTTTATTCCAATTAGAAATGTGACATGGTTTGAATTTCTTATCATACTTCTGCACAGCGTTACAACAATTTTTTAAGTGTGTATTTACTATTCTAAGTTTTAATTATTGAATAAGGTCAAGAAACTCAAGTATACGGTTGAATTTATTTAAATTAGTGGCTATAGCTCTTTAGAGTGACTTTAGCATATTTTGTCCCAACATTAATTATTCAGATATCTAAGAAAGTACAATTGAATGTACAGGCACTTGTTACAATGAACAACTTCTAACGATATCGTCATATCGCTTCACCTGGCTGGTCACTGGGTTGGACATGGGGAAAAATGAGGTAATATGGAGCATGATGAGAGGGCAGACCACTTTTCAAGGAGATTGTTCAAAATTCAAGGGAAATGTTCCACATTCATGCAAGAAAGATCCAACAGTTGTAGATTTGCTTCCTGGAACACCTTACAATCAACAAGTTGCAAATTGCTGCAAAGGTGGGGTGCTCAGTTCATGGCAGCAGGATCCATCCAATGCAGTTGCATCATTTCTAGTCACTGTTGGTAATGCTGGAAACACAGACAGAACTGTCAAAATCCCAAAAAACTTCACCTTGGCAGCACCCGGACCAGGTTATACTTGTGGGCCAGCTAAGATTGTGAGACCCACAAGATTCACTACTCCAGACAAAAGGAGAGTGACCCGAGCACTGAGTAAGTTATAGGACTTTTTATGTCATTTTTCACAGTTGTCAATATGATCTTGTCCAAGCTGAACATGATCAATATACATGCTTCAGCTTGAAGGAGGCTGTTAGCTGAAGAATAAGCTGCTAGTTAAACCTGTTATTAGATTTAGGCTATATTGTATCCTTTACATCACTCTTATTTATTGCAGTGACATGGAAGGTGGTGTGCACATACTCGATATTTCTAGCTCATAAAACTCCCACTTGTTTGTTTCAAATTTCTGTAAAAAAATTTCTTAATTCTTCATCGTAAAACACCAAAACTTGTTATGTTTGGTAAACTAGAAGGTACTTACTGATTTTAAGTTGGTTTTAACAGATGATACTGCAATGCTATGGGGAATTAAGTCCCATCATAATGATATTCTCAACCAAGCTGGCCCTAAAGGCAATGTTCAAGCAGAGCTACTATTCCGAAAGGATAACGCAACTTTTACTTTTGACAAGGGTTGGGCTTTTCCTAGAAGGATCTACTTCAATGGTGACATATGTTTGATGCCACCACCTGATGCTTATCCATTTTAAAGCATAATGAGACTGCAGAGTTCGATCTCAACAAGTGTCCTACTGAATACAATGAACATGAGGATAAGGAAAAGAAATAAGTTGTTAAGAGTTTGTTGCAATTTTTTATTCATAAATTTTATTAAGATCATGATCTGTGCTTTGTTGCTTTGAAAGTTCAATTATTAATAAGAATAAGAGAATGCAACTTGCTTGCCTTTCATTAATCATCTGTTGGCTTATATAAAGAGCCATGATACAACAATATTTACAACAAACTAAACTATTCTCAGTAAAATCGTAACAAATAGAAAAGGCTAGGCTAAGAATTTAAACTGATAACAGACTGATAACAAACTACTGTTGTAACTAAACATTTGAATTTGAAATGCAACCATATCAACAATATCTTTACAGGTGCAACAATAGCAACGGTGTGATCATATCTCAATACGCCCCCTTAAGTTGGAGCATGGAGGGAGGAGATGCCCAACTTGGACATTAAGAACTGGAGCCGCTTGTTGTTGAGGGGTTAGTAAGGATGTCTGCTGGCTGTACATTAGTTCGAATGTGAGCTGTTGGAATGTGTTGGAAAGGAGATGCTCTCTAATAAAATGACAATATAATTCAATGTGATTCGTTCGCTCATGAAATACCGAATTGGAAGCAATGTGAAGTGCAGATTGACTATCACAAAACAGTTGCATTGGTTTGCTATGAGTAACTCCAAGAGAATGAAGAAAAGATTTGAGCCACAATAGTTCTGTTGTAGCGCTAGCCATTGAGTGATATTCAGCTTCAGTGGAAGATCGAGATACTGTAAGTTGCTTCTTAGTTTTCCAAGAGATGGGGGAAGTACCAAGAGTAACAAAATAACCAGTTACTGACGTTGTGAAATTGGACAACTTGCCCAGTCTGAGTCACAAAAGGCTCTAAGTTGAAAATCACATTCAGGATTAAGGAGAATGCCTTGACCAAGATTTCTTTTCATGTAACGTAGAACAAGAATAAATGCATCATTGTCTTGTTTTGGATCTTGCATGCATTGGGATAATGAATGGACTACATAACTGAGTTCTGGATGGGTGATAGTAAGGTATATTAATCTTCCTACGAGGCGTCTGTAACGCGTAGGATAAGAAAAAGTAGGCCTGTTTGCCAAGGCCAATTTTATATTTTGCTCCATGGGAAAATCAACTGGCTTGCAACCAAGAAAACCACATTCCTTAAGAATGTCTAATGTAAATTTACGTTGACACATAAAGAGACCAGCAAAGCTTCGTGCATGTTCAATGCCAAGAAAATATTTTAGTTTGCCAAGGTCCTTAATTTTAAACCAAGTGTGAAGATGAGCTTTCACTTTGGTACACATGGAAGAGTTATTTCCAGCCAAGATAATATCGTCAACATTCACCAGAACAGCTACAAATTGATCTTTATTGGAGTAAGTAAATAGTGTATAATCAGCCTTGGATTGTTGGAAACCAAATGATAGAAGAGAAAGTTGTAGCCTGGCAAACCAGTTTCTAGGAGATTGTTTTAAACCGTAGAGCGATTTTTGAAGCTTGCAAGCATGACCAGGTGAGCTATTGGAGAAGCCAGGTGGGAAGCACATGCAGACCTCCTCATTTAAATCGCCATGGAGGAATGCGTTTTGAACATCAAGTTGGTGTAACTCCCAACCTTTGCAATAGTAACGGATAAAAAAGTATGAATACTCACCATTTTTGCCACAGGTGCGAAAGTTTCTATAAAGTCTTCTCCTTCAATTTGATTGTTCCCAGCAATAACTAATCGTGCTTTGTAGCGCTCAATAGCACCATCAGATTTATACTTGATGTGAAACACCCATTTACAAGGGATAGCTCTCTTCCCAGGAGGAAATTTGGTGATGTTCCATGTTTTGTTGGCTTCTAAAGTGTCTATCTCGAGTCTCATGGCAGCTTGCCACTTTGGATCTTTCATGGCTTCTTTAAATGAAGTGGGTTCATGACTTGCATTTACTGCTGCAATAAATTGTTGATGTTTGCCTGAAAAATGATGGTTAGAAATATAATTTTCAATGGGGTATGGTTTACCTGAGGTGATCGACTGAGTGGTGATGAGTGAATGAGGTGTAGTGATTGAATTGCATTGATAGTCTTAAAGATAACTTGGAGGTTTGTGTTGTCTGCATTCTCTTGGAACAACTGGAGGTGCTGTGTGAGATGTTGAACTCCCCCTAGCATGTAAATTAGGCGCTATAGCAAATGAAGTAGGATTTGCTAGATCCAGTGGCAAAAGATACAATGTTGGAGTTTCAAGTATTGGAGTTTGTGGTATTGAGTTTGATGGATCCATTTCCGTGAGGGAATCAGGTATAGGTTCTTCGATCACTGGCAATGCAGGTGGTAATGTTGGCTGTATTGCAGTAGAAGAAGGAGATTCATTAAAAGCAAATGGAAATACCTCTTCGTGGAAAGTAACATCACGAGAAATGTAAATTCAGAAGTTTCCAACCTTTCTTATTTGAGGGGTATCCAAGAAGAACACAACGACTAGAACGTGTGGCAAACTTATCTGATGGCTTCGGTAATATAGTCGAGTAACAAAGACAACCAATAACTCTTAGATGATCATATGATGGAGGTGTTCCATGAAGAACTTCAAATGGACTTTTTCCTTCAAGAAGCTTGGTTGGAGTTCTATTTATAAGATGAGCAACACTTAGAACACAATCATTCCAGAATTGAACAGGCAAATGCCCATCAAAGCGTAATGCACAAACTACATTGAGAATGTGACGATGTTTCCTTTCAACACGTCCATTTTGTTGAGGTGTGTATGTACATGATTGCTTATAGATTATTCCTCGATCGACTAACAATATTTGCATCTGAGAGGACATGAATTCGCTGCCATTATCAGATTGAATGCTTTTAACAAATGTGTTGTATTGAGTAGTCACCGTGTTAAGAAATTTACTAATGTGGGAGAATGTTTCCCCTTTATCATGCATAAGAAAAACCCATACGTGTTGACTGTAATCATCCAAGATAGTCAAGAAATAACGTGCATCCCTAAAAGAAATGGTGCGATATGGTCCCCAAAGATCACAATGAATTAAATCAAAAGCATTCAAACAACGTTTCTTATTGATTGGAAAACGACTACATGTTTGTTTGGCCCTAGAACAAACATCACAATGGCCATTATTATTTGAAACAGAAATAAAGGGAAGCAAGGACAAATAATGTCTAAAAGGATGACCAAGTCTTCGATGCCACAACTAAGAAGAAATCGAAGCTTGAACTCCATTTGTGGAAATGGAAGAAGACCTCAACACGTACACCCCTTCATGTTCATCACCCCACCCAATCGTCGTCCTCAAGTGACGGTTCTGTAGGATACAATGTTTTGTAGCAAAAATAACACAATAATTGTTATATTTTATTAGTTGGGAAACAGAGATGAGATTGCATGTAAGAGATGGAACATAAAGCACATTAGTTAAAGTCAATGAAGGAGTTAAATGAATCGTTCCACTCTTGACAGCATGAGTTCTAATTCCGTTTGGTAGACCAACAAAACAAGGGCTTATAGGGTGAATGTCAGACATGTAAGCAAGAGTGCCAGTCATGTGTTGTGATGCACCACTGTCGATAAGCCAAGAGATAGGAGTAAATGCTTTACCAGATAATTTTTCAGGTGGTGACTTAGAAGAGTCAACCATGTCCAACAAACATTGAAGCACCTCGGGAGTAAGATTAGCTAAGGATACAGTACCGGTTGAGTCACCTTCAGTTTGAGTTGTGAAGGTATGAGCAGCGTGAGCAGCAATAGGAGCAAAGCCGCGACCTCCAGAATGTCTTCCACATCCTCGGCCACGACTATGAGAAGGATAGTTGCTATTGCGAGGGGGATAGCCATGGAGCTGATAACATTTGGAGACATTATGATAAAGTTTCACACAATGGCTGCAGGTGACCTTTGGTTTGGAGAATTCTGTACTATTCTTTGATTGATGATTAGTTTGTACGGCATAACTGAGGACATCAACAGGTTCAGCATGAGAAGAAACAATGGAGTTATGGGTTTCTTCTTGAGTAAGCATAGAAAAAACCCGATTCATTGAGGGAAGTGGAGTGGTATTGAGGATTTGTTTACGAACATGACCATAGGTAGCATGGTTAACTCCCATCAGAAATTGATAAACATGATCTTGTTCAATTTCCTCAGCAACTGATTTAGCAAAATCGCAAGCATCACCGGTGGAACAAGCACGGAGAGTACGGCTTGATTCCAGTTCATCCCAAATAGCTCGTAGTTTGGTGTAGTAATCACCCATAGAGGATTTATTTTTATGAAGAGCAGACATTGTGCTTTTGAGTTGAAAGACACGAGGTCCATTGGAAATGGAAAAGCGTTCCTTCAAATCATCCCAAAAGTCTTTGGCAGTGTCAAAGCATTTAATAAAGGGTTGGAGTTGAAAATCAATGGTGTTGTGAATCCAGCTGTTCATCATGGAATTGCAGACGGTCCAGGCAAAGAACTCGTCGAAATTGTCATCTTTTGGAGCAACAACGTCACCGGTGATAAAACCAAGTTAATTTTTGGCTTTAAGGGCAGTTTTGATCAATTTTGCCCAATTATCATAATTGGATTGGCCACGAAGCATAACAGTTGTGAGTAGAATGCCAGGATTATCAGAGGGATGAGTGTAAAAAGGTGAACGTGGTTCACTGATTTTGAGCGTTTTGCTATGATCAGCCATAGTTCCGGACTGGAAAAAAATATGGAAGCTGTTTTTGAAAAAATGGCCTAGGTCGTATGGCTCATGATACCATAATAAAAATAAGAGAATGCAACTTGCTTGCCTTTCATTAATCATTTGTTGGCTTATATTTAGAGTCATGATACAACAATATTTACAACAAACTAAACTATTCTCAGTAAAATCGTAACAAATAGAAAAGGCTAGGCTAAGAATTTAAACTGAAAAGGCTAGGCTAAGAATTTAAACTGATAATAGATTGATAACAAACTACTATTGTAACTAAACATTTGAATTTAAAATGCAACCATATCAACAATATCTATACAGGTGCAACAATAGCAACGTTGTGATCTATCCCAATAATTATGTTTGTTTCTGGGTTTGATTATGTAAGCATCATGAAGTGTTTATAATTTAGAAGAGTTATTCCAACTAATAGCAGAATAATTGGGCAAGAAAACTCATTTTGCAGTAAGGTATTTATTAACTCAGGAAAAGAAAGCAAAGTGAATCATTGTTTTCTTTAATATGGGGAATTTTGTAATTGTTTCTACCTTTTTCCTCCATGATTTCCACCATGTAGTGTCACGAAATTCTTGTTATATTTAGAGGCAAAAAATTAAAAATAATATAAATTAAATAAAAAATTAGACATTTGGTGTGGGGGGGAAAGAAATTAGACATTTGGGGTACTCAAACATGCCTGATTTGGGCGTGTTTAAACACGCCTAGATTGAGCGTGTTTCACCAGATTGTGACACGTGTTAGGGATGCGCAGTATTGAGCGAACTTCGAACGGTCATAACTTTTGACTGGAATGTCCGATTGAGATGAAATTGGTAGCCAGACATTCAAAATTGAGAGGAGAAGGCTTAAAAAAATGCCCACAGGGGATTTGGTCAAAATTTTTTTCCAAAAAAAGCCTCTAAGTGCCTCAAAATTAGGATTTGAGATTCAATTAGCCTAAAATTTTCTTTTTGTCTACTTTTCTAATTATTTAATTAGTTAATTTAATGTTATTTTTTATTTTTTCAATTAATTATCTGAATTACGATCATTTTGACATATCGTACGCCTCCATCGGACATTTCTATCAAAAATTATGACTATTTGAAAGATATATTGTATACCTAATTTGGCCTAATTTTTTTGCAGACATTAAGATGTAAAAATAAAAACATCAACTAAAACAACCATGGGTGAATTAAAAGTTATATGCATATTTGATTATATACAGTAATTAATTTGAACAACAAAGTTAATCAAAATTTAGCCCAAATTAAGTAATTTTTTTTGGTATATTTATTTACCAAAATTATATTGTAAATTTTTAAATGTTTTCAGTTCAGAAAAATTAAAAAAATCACAATATTGTGGTCGCAACACATTTAAAAAAAACACAATGTTACATAAAAAATTGTTAGCGACTGAATTAGATACGGATTTTTAAAAATTCTAATATTATGTAAAAAGTGTTAGAGACCGAATTAGAGACTGATTAGAGACGGATTTTTGAAAAACCCCAATATTCTTAAAAACGTGTTAGCGACCGATTTAGCGATGAAATTAGCGACGGACAGAGACACGCCCAATTTGGACATGTTTTTACCCCAAATGTCTAATTTTTTTCCTCTCACACCAAATGTCTAATTTTTATTTAATTTATATTATTTTTAATTTTTTGCCTATATTTAGAAGATGAAAAAAAATCCTCGAACGCTTTAACCACAACACACCTATAAAGGTCATCAATAGTCTTAAGTGCTTATTTGTATTGTAAAGATTGAGGGGGAAAAAAGTCCAACACATTTACATCTAGCCACTCAGCAAAAGTCAACACAATTTAATTAATGTGATTTCTTACATTATCTTGTTAAATCATAATGAACTGTGTTTATTAATTCTAGTTAACTTGGTTTGACTCAAAATTAGGATGTTTGATTAAAAAAAACGTTCAGAGTGCTGTTAAATATTCGGTTCTATGGGTTCGTATGTAGCTTGTTTTCGCGATAACAATAACTAGTTTTGGTTTTATAATCTCTGCTTTGTTTGTTCCTTTTAAGGAGATAAATCTCCATTTTTTTTCCTTTTAGAAATTTATGATTTAAATCTAATTTTAGTTTCAATATTATGAATGGTAGTGGTCAAAAACTCAAATAAGAGGGGGGAAAGTTTATCTTCCTTTCGACTTAAAAATCATATTTTATTCTCTTTATTTTTTTTTCACTTTTTTCCTAAACCAAACGAACTATTAGTGTTAGATATAGTGTTCGAGACAGATTTGTGTGTCATTTTTATCTTTTTTGTCTGATGAAAGAGACTCTTAAACTTGATTACTTTGTAATAATCTTAGGGTGATACTCCTATGAGACAATGTTTATACACGATCTTAAGGTGATGAATATATAGGCAGGGCAATGAGATGGGACAGGAGCAGTTTGACTATTCTCATTCTCATCCCACCTCGACTAAAGACAGAACAAGTTCAATGGCAAATTTAGAAGAGACGAGTATTGATTGTTTATTAATTATTAAACTTTAAAGTTACTACTCTGTATTTGCTCAACAATGGATATTACTTAACGAATCCATGTCTCGAAAACGTGTTTCCTCTTTATCAAGATACATTTGTTATATGTCCTAGAATATCACTGAAAATATTTTCGGCGAACCATTGAGTTTATGAAATTTACTAAAAATCACATTCCTAAAAAATGGCATATGCATAATAGGTATATTTCCAAATTCCAACAACAACAAAATTGAAAAACCATATGTATCAAACAAAATGATAAAAAATAAAAGAAAAGGAAAAGCATGTGAAAGACTTTTTAAATGCCCACTCACAATAGCTGGCATTCGTGTTTCTTTTATTCTTACACTGTGTGACACACAACATGACAAGTTGACGACACAACAATTCCTACTTCAGACTTCTCTTGGATCATATGTCCAGTTGTATATTTTTCTATGCATATATATACTACCACAATATTTAGTTAGAGAGAGAACATCTAGAAATATATCATTTTACTTCGTTATTTTTTTAGAATATCAACGTAAAAAAGTATAAACTACTAATTTTTAGAAGAAAAAAAAAATAACACAATTTTCACACCCAACAAACACCTTTTAAAGAAATTATTAATTAAAATAAATTACTAATATATTAATAATAAATTCCCCTAAAACAATATATTAATAATAAATTATGAAAAAAATATTTGCAAAGCAATATATATCTTCAAAAATGTTATGCATTGAGATCATGAATCACTATTAACACCTACGCGTCTAAAATTATTTTATGTTTTAG
>PYAF01000031.1:457369-468402 GCA_007407185.1 Glycine tomentella
GACCGGCGAGAGGAAAACGAAAACGGAGCTGGAGACTGAGTCAACTAGGCGATTCCACCGAGTTAGCCGAGTTGACTCGCGATTTCACCGAGTCTGCACCTATAACCGAGTTTACTACCGAGTTGACTCGGTTTGAGAGGCAAAATCGTTGACTCGGCCGAGTTTACCGAGTCAACTCGGCGATTTAACAACATTGGCCACAGGTTGCTTTCATGAATCTTCAGACTTAGTTGGTTTTGATAATGATGGGGATTAATCAATAGCTGTTTACATTATTAATTAATCTGCATTCGTCTACTTCTTTTTATTCTTCTATGCAATTTAAAACGATGAGGAAAACCCCATTTATATGGTAGGTGCAACTAAAGTTTGATTTCCTTTATTAATTTTTTATATTTTAATGGAAAGCATTTCAAAAGTATATAAATTTAGGTTTTGAATAAAAAATACTACTAAATAGTAAAAACGTGTTTACAACAAAAATTGCATTAACACTACTGTATGATACATTGTATGATATAGCATTAGTTGTGTTTTAATACAAGGGGTGTTACTGGATATATATATATATATATATATATATATATGAATATTAATAATATTTTATTAGATGTTTAAATTATTTTAAAAGTAAATTTTAATTATTTTCGTATTTGGATAAAATAAATATTTTAATTTTAATTATTTATCATATATTCATGACACTAATTGAAAAAATCTAGGTATAAATATGTTTTTATCTCATTCTCATGTATTATATGGGTGGTTTTTTTTAACTTACATGAAAAATAGAAGTATTTTAAATTTGGGAAAAAAGTTAAATGAAAAATAATAATTTCAAAATACAAGTAATTAAGATATGAAATAGTATAAAAAATTTAATTTAAAATTTAAAATAATTAAGTTGAGATTTATAAACTTAAAATTTTAAAATAAAAAATTCAATAAAAAATAATAATCTGAAAATAAAAAGTAAAAATACCAACTAAATGATTGTGAAATTACAAAGAAAAAAACACATTAAAAATTGTCTTCGCATTAAAAAAATGAAGACTCAAATTTATAATGTATGAATTAATTCAACCCTAAAAATACACATTATTTAATAAAGGGCAGGTCAAATGAAAACTACTTTGTGATGTCATCTTACAAATATAACTAAATGGGAATTAATTATACTAAAATAGTATAAATATTGGACATTGAGTATGAGTTTTCTCTTCTAGACAAAAAAAAAAAAAAAAACCTTGTTCTTTACTATGTCCATAAAATTAAGTAGGTTCTTCGAGTTTTCGAAATTAATTCTTGTTTTCCAATTGAATGTATATGTAATAAGATTTATTTCATTAAGAAACGCAAGGGGAACAGGAGAATAGACATACCGGTGAGGAAAGTCAAAAAGTGATAAACCACATGGCAAGTTATATATATTGGCATGCCATTTTTTTTTCTTTCCCATATGCCATGCCATATTATTATATTATATGTTGGGAACTACTTTATAATTCATTGTACTACATTTTTATCATTTGAGTTCAAAGAAACAATGCAAATAATTTTCTTTATTTAACTTGACGCAAACAAAAATGAATTTAATTTCAACACATTATAAATATAAAAACTTTTACATTATCAACTCATTAAAATTAAGAAAATTAATAATCCTATCATACATTACACTGCTAATATATTCTTAATTGAATTTAAAAAAAAATTCACCATTATATAATTTTTTATTTTTCACCTGGATAATCTTATTCAAAATATGATGGATTTATTATTTACGCAAATCTATGTGATGGGATGGTTCTATCATACGCCTAATCATGTACCACTTTTACCATAACTTTTGCAGAGTATTAACTGCTTCTTTCGTCATTATCTTGCGGGGAGAATCTATTAGTACCATTTTGTTTTACACAACAATAATTTAAGTTTTGTAAAAAAATTGCAAGGAAAAACAATATTTTATGTATAAATTAAAAAACAATATATAGTTGTACTCTATTTTCTTTTTCTCACAGAACACCGCCAATAATGAGTTTAAGTACGTTCATAAGTGCATATATACCTTTCTTAAACAGATGATGAGCCAACTGGGACAAACCAGACAGTCAGTTTCTGCCTCTTATTTTTTTTTTCCACTCTCTCTCTCTCTCTCTCTCTCTTTTTCTTTTCCTCACTTTCTCTCTCTACTTTTTCTCTTTATTTCTAGTCTTCTCTGTCTATCATAGATCTTGAAATTGAACTATTCTGGCAAGAACTCAGAGCACTAACATCTTGCAGCCACAAAAATGGGCTTCTCTCTGTTACCAAAAGCAACTCCTTGCATTTTGTTCTTGGCTCTGCTGTCTTGTACTTGCTTCACTTCAACAGGTTCACCTCTTACTATTTCTTTTTTTTTTTTTTTTTATTCCTTGTTTATGTCTTGAAAAGTTGAAATTTTCATTGGTTATTCTTTTTTTTTCCCCTTGTTTATGTCTTGAAAAGTTGAAATTTTGATTGGTTATGCGGTTTTTGTTTGAGGGGCTGTTCAGTTTTCCTTAGATGCTCTACTGTTTACATTTTCTGGCAGTATTCATTCTATACTGCGTGGACCTTACGCCCTGTTGTTGGCTTTTGAAATGAAGGCTTGTGAAGATGGAAACTTTGCTCTTTGAATTTGATAAAGTGGTTTTGTCCTAATGTGGAAACATTTTTTTTTATCATTTGTTAGCTTCTGGTGGGTAATCTTGTTGGTGGGAATTATTTAAGTGGAAAATATGCCGTTTAACTTGTTTTGTTGCTGTAAAGATTTAGATTTTTAACAAATGAATGAAAATTGTTTTCTGACTATTATTCTTTTAATAAGTATTGATTTTGCATTTGAATTTTCGTTGAGTCAAGTGAGAAGTAATTTTTTGGCCCCTTTTGGAGTTTGGAATATGTTTTAAGTTGAAATTATGATTGCTTACATGGGATTTGTGCCTAAGAACTCCTGTAATTGGGAAAACCGTGCATGAGTTAGCGATCACTGATGGTGATCAGTTTTGGCTGTAAATGGAAGGAGGCTATTAGATATCTTTGGTGTAAAGAATGGAGTCGTAAATCATACATGCTATAAGAATTAAATATCTAAAAATGAAGAACTATATATAGCTTCACCAGCCCGTTGACTTAAATAATATGTTTACTTTACTTTTCTGTGACTACTTAAGCAAGTCTAGCAATTGTTTCTGTATCATAATTTCTATTGTGTGTATCATTATACGAACATTTCGATGCTCAATATTTACTTTGCTTCTTTCCTTTCTGTTACTTAATTTCCCCTTGTTAATTGTCTGTTTATGTTTCAGATGCTTATGATCCACTTGACCCAAATGGGAATATCACAATCAAATGGGATATTATAAGTTGGACCCCTGATGGATATGTGGTAAGTATAGTTATTTACAATATCACCTATTAATTTGATAAGCAAACCATCTGTTTTGCATTATGCATGGTGTTGAAATGTATTTTGCTCCTTTTCTTTCCGTTGGCTGCTCACATCTTTTGTGATGAATCTGCAAGTTCATGTCAGCTTCATCTCATGTCATCTATCAATTCTTACTTGGATTATGCAATGACCTTAACGTTTTGAAAAACCAATATCATTTCATTCCAATTAGAAATGTGACTATTTAATTTCACTTCTGAGCTGCGTTACAACAATTTTTTTGGTGTGTATTTACTATTTACTATTGAAATTTCTATCATTGAATAAGGTCAATAAACTCAAGTTTACAAATGAATTTATTTAATTCAGTGGCTATAGCCCTTTAAAGTGACTTTAGCTTAGTTTGAATCCATTAGTTATTTAGATATCCAAGAAACAATTGAATATACAGGCTGTTGTTACGATGAACAACTTCCAACAATATCGTCATATCGCTTCACCTGGCTGGTCAATGGGATGGACATGGGCAAAAAAGGAGGTAATATGGAGTATGATGGGAGGGCAGACCACTGAACAAGGGGATTGTTCAAAATTTAAGGGAGGTGTTCCACATTGCTGTAAGAAAGATCCAACGGTTGTAGATTTGCTACCTGGAACACCTTACAATCAACAAATTGCAAATTGCTGCAAAGGTGGGGTGCTCAGTTCATGGGTGCAGGATCCAACCAATGCAGTTTCCTCATTTCAAGTCAGTGTTGGTAGAGCTGGAACCACAAATAGAACTGTCAAAGTCCCAAAAAATTTCACCTTAAAAGCACCAGGACCAGGTTATACGTGTGGGCCAGCTAAGATTGTGGCACCCACTAAATTCATTACTTCAGACAAAAGGAGAGTGACCCAAGCACTGAGTAAGTTACAGGACTTTTTATGTCATTTTCACAGATCTCAATATGATTATCTATTTTTCTCCTGCCTCCGACCAACCTCAAACTCTTCTTTTAACAAGGCTTTGTTAGTAACAAAATCCGGGACTCATGTTACTAAATCTCTGCTTAAATTTAAAACAATTGAAGTTTACAGTTGGTATTAGTAACTATCAGAAAATTCTAGCAATTTACTATATCCTTAACATCACTTTTGTTTATTGCAGTGACATGGAATGTGACATGCACATACTCACAATTTCTGGCTCAAAAAAGTCCCTCTTGCTGTGTCTCACTTTCATCTTTCTATAATGATACCCTTGTTCCCTGCCCAACATGTGCATGTGGCTGCCAAAGTAACTCATCTCGGTCAGGGACCTGTGTAGAGTAGGTTTCCACCACTCAGTGTACTGTGAATTCCTTCTAGTTATTACGTTGTGCACTCATATATTTCCTTTCTGTGTGGTTAAACAGTCCAGATACACCACATTTGGCATCAGTTGTTGCTGGCTCTGGGAAGAATAACTTTTCACCTTTGGTTCAATGTACTAGTCATATGTGCCCAGTCCGTATCCACTGGCATGTTAAGCTTAACTACAAGGAGTACTGGCGTGTGAAGGTTACTATTACTAATTTTAATTACAGGATGAATTATTCTGAATGGAACATGGTTGTTCAACATCCAAACTTTGACAATCTGACTCAACTGTTCAGTTTCAACTACAAGTCATTGACTCCCTATGGTTCAATAAGTGAGTGTGATCTTAACTTGTTTCAATTTCTGGAGTTAAAAATTTTCTTAAATACTGTGAAAATATTATCTTAATTCTTCATAAAACATTTTACTCCTTATTTTCATAAACTAGAAGGTAATTACTGATTTTAAGTTGCTTTTAACAGATGATACTGCAATGCTTTGGGGAGTTAAGTTCTATAATGATTTTCTAAACCAAGCTGGCCCTAATGGCAATGTTCAATCAGAGCTACTCTTCCGAAAGGATAAAGCAACTTTTACTTTTGATAAGGGCTGGGCTTTTCCTCGAAGGATCTACTTCAACGGTGACAACTGTGTAATGCCACCACCTGATGCTTATCCATGGTTACCGAATGCTAGTGCTAGGCAAGAGGTTTCCTTGTTTGCTTTAGTGATAGCATCTTTGGTAGCCTTGGTATTTTATGCACACGCATAAAGTTTCAATCTGTGGTGTACACTTAGCCTTGTAATAGAAAATTTTCAGTCAGACCAGTTTTGACTCATCTTTGATGTCAATTTGGTATTTGAAGCATATGGGAGGATGACATCCAAGATTAGCTCACGTCTCCTATGATTTGTTACAGAGGATTCACATTGGTGGTAGAATTTGCTATTGTTGTATTTGTCGTAATTCAATGATGTATGTATCGTTATTATAATTGTAAATTGTAATTATAATAAATATACACAGCAAGATGTCACACAAAAATATGGACTTGATGAATCATATGTGGATTTGAAATGATAATGACCTTTTTACTTGCAGTTTCCTACATGGAATAAATATGTTTTATGTATTATGCTCAATATGGTCTAATAAGAGAAATGAGTTATCCATCACAGTATTACAATATAAACATTTACACATGATTTAAACAAAATCATTGCTGGGAATTATATTCAGTTATTCACAATTCAGCATCTGATAAGCACTCATGAATCACAACACACTCATTCATGAGTCTGGCTTGGTTTTTTTCAAACAATTCCCTAAGATTCTTCATACCTGATGTACGTTGTGGTGTGTGTAGGAAAACTTGGCTTCAAAATTTCACAGAAAACAATTGTATCTCGCCTACGTACTATTTCACCAAACAGCTATCATGACAAGCATTGCGGAAATGAATGCTGGGAAGTTTAATACGTTCACAGGGGCAGAATTAGGGAGGATTGGGTAGCTATCAGGTGGTGGCAGCATGCATTCCTCACCATTAAAGTAGACCTTGCGAGGAAATGCCCACCCCTGCTTGAATGTGAATGTATCCTGGGTCTTCTGAAGAAGAATTTCTGATTGAACATTCCCAGTTGGTCCAGCTTCCATTAAGAGATCATTAAAGTATTTCATGCCATAGAACATACCAGTGTCATCTGCAGAGAATACAATTGAGAACTCATTCTTAAGGGTTATATTGACTTATAGAACACCCTTAAAAGATTTATTTGTTGGCACTCACTTATGGATTCATAGGGAAGTAAAGGCTTGTAATCAAAGCTGAAAACTTGGGTGACATTGTTAAGATTTGGATGCTGAACAGCAAGAGTCCAGAGGGAATAATTCATCCTGTAGTTGAAATTTGTCACAGCAACCTTGACTCGCCAATAGTCCTTATAGTTGAGCTTCACGTGCCAGTGTACTCTTATTGGGCACATATGATGAGTGCATTGTAGCAATGGTTCATTGTCTTTCTTTGGAGTGTGAATCCCCACCATGTTGATACGTTTAGAGTTACTCCTGCATACGATACCAACATGTGAGAGAATGATTCTAGTTGTTAGATATTAAGAGCTCATTAACTGTTTGGAATATCAGACTTTACTTGACACAGTTCCTCTTGTTCTGGCAGCCACAGGCACAAGTGGGGCAAGGGGTAATGGTCTCATTGTAGAAGGATGACAAAGATACACAGCAACCAGGGTTCTTTCTAGCCAGAAATTGTGAGTATGTGCAAGTAACATTCCATGTCACTGCATGACAGCATAAAACAAATTCAAACTAAGAGAATTGTTGAATGGAAGTTGGGGAAGGAAATTGATGTCACAAAGTTAAAGAAATTACTTAGTGCTTGAGTCTTTCGGCGCTTGTCAGGTGTAAGGAAAACAGTGGAAGGAACAACCTTGGCAGGGCCACAAGTGTAGCCTGGTCCTGGACCCAAGAGAGTGAAGTTCTTGGGGAGTTTAACTGTCTTGTTTGAAGTACCAGCTAGCCCAATACTCACTTGGAAGGATGAAACTGCTGATGAAGGGTCTTGTCCCCATGCTGCCACCACTCCACCCTTGCAACAGTTTGAGAATTGCTGGTTGTAAGGCACACCAGGGAGCAAGTCCACAACTGTGGGAGTTTTCTTGCAGCAGTGAGGTACATTGCCTTTGAACTTAGAACAGTCTCCTTGTTCTGTGGTTTGAGCTCCTACCATGGACCATATAACTTCCTTCTTTGCCCATGTCCATCCCAAGGTCCATCCAGGATTCATGATGTGCCGAAACATTTGGAAATTGCTCATGGTTACCACGGCCTGGTAAAAAGTCCAATACACAGAAACAGATGCTTTCATTACACGAAAGGTTACTCTTCAATTTAGTTACATCCATTTTACTCGCTTTGCAATAAACTGCAATGCTAGTTTAATATACTATGTGTTTGGATAAGCGTTGACAAAAATGATCTTGGTTAAAACTGATTTTGAAGTGATATGATTTATGTTTGGATGTTTTTATTATAAAAACAAGTTAGTAATAAAACTCACTATAAAATTGTTGATATAAAATAAAAGCTACCTATAGTTGTTTCAACCCAAAATCAATTCTTTAACATGGAACCAAACATGAAAATTTACCTAAAACCATTAACTGTAGTATTTCAACATGATTCTAAAGAATCTAATTTAACGTGAAACCCAACACTGTCTTAGTATTTTAATTTGATCTGTCAATGCACCCTTGACAACTAGGTCTGGCTATTTCTTGGGATTTTGTGTGGCCTAGAAATACAAAACAAATAACAATGAAGTTTGTATTACTTACTACATAGCCATCTGGTGTCCATGACACAACATCCCATTTGATCGTTATGTTTCCATTTGGATCCAGAGGATCATACGCAGCTATAACCAGAAAACATCAACAAATCAGTTGGATGTGTGTGTGGAATGTAAGTGAAAGTTAAGCAAAATCCACAAAGGGGTAAGTTGTTATCTCACCTGCATAAGAAAATAGCACAAAAACACATACAGCTGATATGACAAGCCTCATTCCCTCAATGTTGTTGTGCCTTTGGTGTTACCAACTATGTTAAGTTGATAACTGGTGCCAAGAGTTAGCAACTTTCTTTCAGTGTTTCTTCACCTCAATGCTATGGAATTGGATGTGTAGTAATGTAGAAAAAGAGAATTGAAGGGAATTTCTTTGGGGTTCTAGTGATGGCTCACCTAATGGTTGTTATAGGTACCTTCACATTTATATTTCTATCATTGTCTCACCCATGAGATTTCCTTTTGAACTTCCCGTATCTTAAAGCAACGGCCACTGACTATAGAATAGGCGGGAGATACATGTATGAGTGAACATAACACGTCAACAGCAGTGTTTGAAGGTGCATTTGTTCTCTGATGGCTTAGGCTCACCATACTATGAAGTTACCATTGGACCCCTTATTCCGTACAGATAAATCCTTTCACAAAAATGTATATCACAGTGTAAAAGAATATATTATAGGTTTGTCCGAATTAAACAAGCCTAAGGTGATTCTATATTTAACAAGTTTACTCCTGCACACAAAGTATATAACTGGTCCTCAAAAGGGTCATCTTCTCCCTTTCCCTTTTTACCTTTTTTATTAGTCTAATCTAGCTATATGTATTGTTAGTATAAAATATTTTCATTCAAGCATCCAATAAGTGAATATTATGATGTGGTGATATAGTGATTCTTACTAAATGTCTGTATAAAAAAGTTTTACATTGATGGTGCATATCATATTTTTTTACCTCTAGGAACTTCCTATTTCTTTGAACTTTTTTCTTTTACTAAGAATGATAGGGACACAACAAGGGTCGAACAAGTGAGATATGAGATGAAATGAAAACGTGGTATTATGGTCCTCTTCTGTTTACAACTTGATCATAGTATTTGGTAACATATGTCACTTCTCTAGACCTTGCCAACTAATTTTGTGAACTTACTCTTTATGGTCTTGCTTCCACGTTGAGTCAGAGACATGAGTTTGAAGCAAGCAAGCTAAGTAGGGACTAGGTAGTGAGTTCCTTTCTAATCAAAAGGACACTCTAGCTGCTGCATTCATCTTCATAAAACCTTGATTGCTTCAATCCTTTAACAGAAATTTCTCAGTTAGATACTAATTTGGAGTCTTTTGCCCCATTGGCCTATTACCCTCAAGACTTGATCATGAATCGTTTGATATGCAAATTATCTGTTTTTTCGCCCCCGTAATAATACAAAACTAATACGAGCCTTGTATCGAAAGCCGACATGGTTGTTAGCAACGTCACT
This sequence comes from Glycine tomentella, assembly GCA_007407185.1. Taxonomy (NCBI): domain Eukaryota; kingdom Viridiplantae; phylum Streptophyta; class Magnoliopsida; order Fabales; family Fabaceae; genus Glycine; species Glycine tomentella. The sequence goes on from PYAF01000031.1 coordinate 466,971, forward strand.
CAACCCTATACGTGCAACATATTTTAAATTCTGAATGAATATAATCAATTCAAAATTATAAACAAATAAATATTATAAATTCATCGTATGAATACGTTATCAAATATAGTTTGACATGAACTTGGTACGTTAAATTTTAGATAAGGGGAAATTTACCCCCATAAAAGGGTTTAAGGGTCCATAGGTTGACCAAATCAATACCCCGTTAGCCTGCAAAAATGTATCACTAATATTTCTCATTACTAAAATTACATTCCAGGATTAGGTGCTGGAATTAATTAAGGAAGTGCAGGAAGTAATTGTCTGATTTCAATTGGTTTTTAGCCTTGTATTGATTTCTATTGAAGATTTGTGAACTTTACATTATTAACACCACACTTCAATTAGTTAATAAGTTAATTATATTTAAAATTAATTAATATTATTATATATAACACTAAATTTTTTAACATATATTTAATACACATATAAATTTACACATAAAAAATATATTACATCCTTTCCCCATATATGATCATCAGTTGGAAGCTTAGTCAAAGCTCTCTGAACTAAAAAAGAAGCTTACGACAGGATATTCTGGTGCCAAATCAACTTGAAACATAGATGCGTAAAAGGGGTTGGATTTAAGAAGCTATAAGCTGATTTGAGAGGCAAATCTCCAGATTCAGATCCAAACTAACTTGTCTTTCATAGGACAAGTGGGAATAATGATGCTTCTGATTTCTCTGTCAATCTCAGGGTGTGAGTAAATATTATCTCTTCAGGAATAACCCAAGAACTATCATGAAAAAACAGATTAACAGTGGAAATCAGATTGCAAGCAATTTGCTGCGGAATGTCCATCCAAGAGGCAATTGTATTAGATAACAAATTGTTTTACCAATTATATGTTAAATTAGTATTAATTTCTATTCTTAATTATTGTTTTAAAAAATTATTATAAATAATATCAAATTAGTCAAATATTTAAAAGATCCTTATTTTAATTATTATTGTTCATGAACAAGATGAGAATACATATTAATGTAACTTAATTTAAAATTATTTAATTTTTATATGGTAACAATTATATTAACCTAATAATGCTTTACTCATTATATTTTTATTTATATACATATATAATATATTAAGTTGAATTTTACTTATCACTAATAGTTTAATCAACAATTAAAATCATGGATGTTATACAATTTGTTGAATATTTTATATATCAAATAAATGAAGTCTCTTTGTTTTATATGAAATGAATAAAACAATGAAATTGAAAATTTTAATTTATAAATTTTTAATGTATTACTGAAAATTTAATAAATATAAATTTAAAATGCTATATCCTAAAAAAATCATTACAGAGAATAAATGTTAAAACTGAATTTAAAAGACAATGTTATTGCACATTTTTACTAATTAATTAAGATAATTTGTTGTTTTT
>PYAF01000031.1:468502-504413 GCA_007407185.1 Glycine tomentella
GTATTACTGAAAATTTAATAAATATAAATTTAAAATGCTATATCCTAAAAAAATCATTACAGAGAATAAATGTTAAAACTGAATTTAAAAGACAATGTTATTGCACATTTTTACTAATTAATTAAGATAATTTGTTGTTTTTAGTTTGTGTTTATTGTTCCTAATTTATTATTATTATTTCTAACTATTTTGTGTCATTTCGTTACTATTCTCTACGGGTAGATCGAATAATGAGTCAAAATATATTATAAATGTTATTATATATTTTTAAAGAAAGCATGCTTAAATAAGTTTACGTGTATTTTAGTTTATTTTTAGAAAAGTAGTAACTTTTTACCACCTTTTAAAAAAGAGGACTATTATTTTCTCAAAATATAAGTTGAAGTGTATATGAGATGATTCTTTATGAAGTTGAAATATTTTTTTCCTTAGAAAATCAACTTTTAAAAGCTTTATAAACACTTATCATGAAAGACTGACCATCAGGACTGAGAAATAGAACACAACTCATAACGCCAAACATAAAACAATGTAAGAAAATAATAAACAACAAACAAACAATATTAGGAATGAGTTTGATTGTTACTGTTTGAGGACGAAAGGTGTAAGGTAAGTCTTGTACGGTGCCAATTTACTATTCCCAGATTAATGGCTAGATGGTAGTTGCCTTAAAATTTCTATCTCCCCACGACAATATGTTCAATTAATACTAATAAAAATTTGAAACAAAATATTTCAATTTTTATTTCATTTTATTTAAATTTCAATTGAAAACGTAGACAAGGTGTTCACCGTTTACTTTATATTATTTTTTATATATATTATACAGCTGAAAAAAAAAATATTTCTGATTGTTCATATGTAAGGTATTTGTTGCTTAATTATTGTTGTTATTATTTTTAGACTAAATGATATATCAAAAAATTTAGTGTTATATATAGTTTTTATGTGTAAACTTATGTGTATTGAATATATATTAAAAACTTTAGTGTTATATATAACGATATTAATTATTTTAAAACATAATCGGTTTATTAATTCAGTTTGTTAGAGTGTCATGTTAATGGATTGTCAATCTATGAGGTCTATAAGGATTGTCAATCCATAATGTTCTTACTAAAGGGTATTTTTTGGTTTTTCCTTTTACTTGAATGGTGTAAACGAGATTTGATTGATGCAAAAATGCTCTACATTAGTATTTGTTCAGGCCTTATTATTGACACGATGCTTAACTATCTTCACCTGTCACATTGACAATTGCAAGCAGGTCAAATTAGAAGCCCACCGAGATAGAGATGATATGGGTATATAATGTAAAAGATTTTAGGACTTAACTTCTCACACCAGGCAAATTTCCCATACACCTAGCAATGAATAGGGTAATTCCGAAAATGCCCATCTTAAAATGATTGCATAAAGTGACCAGTTCCAATTTTTTCTTATACACCCAGCACACCCAGCAATTTGTTCGTCTTCTCCGCTCCCGGTTCTTCTCCGCTCCGCTGCGTGCGCTTCGTCTTCTCCCCAGTCCACCATTGACTTCCATCTTGCCGCCATTGTCGAATCCATGAGTTCTGGCTTTTATTTTTTTTATTTCTGTTATGGTTGATTAGTATATGGATTAGGTTTGATGGATACGGATTCCCAATCCGGTAGAAGAAATGCCTGAATCCGTAAGAAGCCGTCATATCCGTAAGAACATACGGATTGGCAATACGTATGTGCTTACGGATTGTCAATCCGTATATGCTTACGGATTGTCAATCCGTATGTGCATAGACTTGTAATTTTTAGAATTTGAAGAATGAAGTGAATTGTGATTTTTGTGGCAGTAGTATACTAGATTAATTTGATATTTAGGATGCCAATAAGTAGGTAGTTGATAAAGTTAAATTGTCAATCATGCCGTTTATGAATTAAGTGGTTGGGTGAATGCAAGTAATAGCTTATTTCAAAGTTTATGAATGCAATGCAATTTTAATTTGATTGCTATCATATGCTATGGAACCCGTAATGGTTTTGATCAGGATGGCTTTGATTTGAAGTTGTTATTTAACATTTTTCTAAGAATGTTAGTGTATGGTTAAGAGTTAAGAGTGATTTGAGAACATATTGTCAAAGGTTGTGGAACCATTTTTGATATTGATCCACATGGCTATGCTTGGAACTTGTTTTGTTGTTTTGTATGAATTGATATGAAGTTGTAATGTAACTATTTTGTTTGAATTTCAGATTATGGTTAAAACGATAGGATTACGCCGTTCTTTGGCTAGAGAAGCCATTGAAGAAGAACCCCCTGCGCGGAGGAGGCCGACAGCATCCGCAAGAAGACAACGCGGTATCCGTATTGATCCTGTTGATGAAGTGGCTGAGGAGCATGTTATGGACCAGGGTCACATTGGTTCCCCTGATGAGGGAAGAGTTGAAGGTCATGTCGAGGGAACCATGGATGATGAGATGGAGGGATTTCCTGGTGGTCCGCATGACACCTCAGTGTTGTCGCTTTACGCAGATCATGTCATCGCTAAGGTTTGGATGGGAGAGATATGATTACAATGAAATATAATTCCATATGAGCAGTTAAACTAGTGGCAAATTTCTTTGTACATGATATGTAACTTGTGTGTGCAGGAACGGCCTTAGTTGAAACTTGCATCACATGGAAGGAAGGTGAAGAAATTTGGGGCCCTTGCGCCTGAGATTGAAGGCTTGGTTGTGGGGACAGGGTTAGGTCCACTCATCCAATGTTCATTGGAGACAGGTGACCGGGGTGTATTGTCAGCTTTTGTGGAGAGATGGCATAAGGAAACTAATAGTTTCCATTTGCCAGTTGGAGAACTGACGATTACACTTGACGACGTGTCAGCATTGCTACATCTGCCAGTGAAGGGTGCGTTCATGACATATGAAGTGTTGGATGTGGACGAGGCAGTTGAGCTATTGGTTGAGTTGCTTGAGGTGACACCCGCAGAGGCAGAAGCAGAGACGAAACAATGCCATGGTGTATATGTTTGTCTTTCATGGTTACGAGAGCTGTATGCCACGAAGTGTACGCAGATGGAGTGGACCGTCGCAGCCAGAGCATATTTGCTCAATTTGATTGGTTGCACGATATTTACCAACAAGAGTGCCACTCATATTGGTGTGGTATTCTTGGAGGCGTTTTGTGATCTCCATGAGGCTGGTCGATTCAGTTGGGGCGCGTCTGCACTGGAGCACATGTACGATAACCTTAACTATGCATGTTAGCATCACGGAAAGCACCTAGCTGGTTACATCACTTTGTTGCAGGTATTACTGTTAATTTTCCTAAGTTGTGTGTGTTGTTTAACCTAATTTCATGGTTGGTTTGTTAATGTACTTTGTTAATGCAGTGTTGGGTATACGAGCACTTTCCTGGACTGGCTAGCACGATTGCAGAGGAGGAGTACATTGAGAGCCAACCCTGGGCATGTCGTTGGAAGGCAAGGAAGGCATTACCTGTCGCAACCTATCGACAGAGACTAGATAGGTTGATGACTGATGGTGTTACTTGGATGCCATATGCTGACCACCGTGCATTCCGTCAGGCTGAAGACGTTGCCCTGTTCTTAGGCCATATCAGATGGGGGCCCTACATTGTTAGATACATGCCAGAGAGGGTGCTGAGATAGTTTGGGTTTATACAATGCATACCTCAGTTTGATAGCTGCCCCTACCCCCCATTTGCAGAAGAGGTTGATGACAGGTGGAGTCATTTTTCTGACCACCTGGTTGACACTGGAGACACGGCCACTACCCCAGGACAGTGTGACCCACACTACATGGAGTGGTTCTATACCATTTCTCACCCATTCATTAGCCCTCCTTAGCCTGGGGAACATCGTTTGCGTACTCCAGCAGCGCACCAATCGGTGCCTATACCCCCAGCAGTTCCAGATGTTGCACCTACTGATGACTTACCTGATGTTCTGCCTAGACCTGCAGTGGTAAACTAAATCTATATACATTTTGGTCTTACTTGGTTTCCATGAAGCCTTATGTTTTAACAATTGTTTTTCTTTTGCTATGCAGAGCACGTGTCAAAGGATTGCGGAGAAGTTACAACGCATGCTAGATCTTCGCATGGTCATCGCTGGCACTGAGGCGTACGATATTACTGATGAGTGTATCAGATTAGCCCGAGGTGTCACTGATGATAGATTAGTTTATGTTCGTTCTAGACGTCGTGGCAGTGGACGCCCTGGTCATTAGGATTATTGACTTTGACATTTGATTTGTTGTTTCACTTTGACATTATATTTGTTGTACACAGTATGCTAGATGATATACATTTGTTTAAAATTTAAAGCTTAACAACACTATTTTTGTTTGTGTATCAAACTATGCATCGATTTAACAAATATTGGATTACATCATCGGTTTGGGTTTATCATTCAAGTGTCGAACATAAAGTAACAACATCCACTAGCTAGATTGGAAACATCATTCCAAAACAACATATTCTCTTGTTAATCTTGTGAAAGTGGTATATTTATTCAGTCGACTAATATAACTAGTTGGCCACTCTTGTGCTTGATGATGACAATGTCTTGACCACAACAAAACAACTGGTGGCATGGGACAACCATCTTGCAATGTAACCTGAAAAATAGTAGCATCATAGGCAGTTAGCTTCAATGACATTGACTATACAACTATAAAGCACAAAAAGACAATATGTAATACCTGAACAAAATGATTTCCGTACACATGGCCAATACAAAGTACTCGATGTACACTACAATCTTTAGGTGGTAGGCTTCTAAGCGGGAAAAATGTCATACTTTGTAACTTAGAAAGACTAACAACTACAACATTGTAACGTGAAGATATGACGTAACCCATGCCCGTAATGTCCATCCACTTATCCTGTGCGACCTGTATTTGAAAAATTAATATTAATTTAAAAACACTAAATTATGGAATGCAAATGTAAACAACGAAAAAAACCGTTACATGTCCAATTGCCTCTGCCAAAAGTGACCTCTTTAACTCCTCATATCTTTGTGACCCCCTGAATAAGGCAATATAGTCTTCAGACCATTCGACAAGTTCTTTAAGCAAATGGTTGCGTACCACAGCCCATGCATCTTCACCATAACCAAGTAAAGCCGCAATCACACAATACCCACAGTTACCGTTGGTTTTAACATCACATACACCAATAATGTAATTCCTCGTGAATGGCAAAAATGGATCTAGCATCGGGATATCACCCATTGGTGCAGGTGCTGTACACCTTGATACAAACTTTTGCACAGATGAGCAACTGTCTTCCTGTGAAGCCAATGCATCAACATACTCAAAGTATGAGGGATCTCGTTTGGTGGATCTTTCGTGTTTGGTGACATTTCTCTTTTGTGCCCCTTTAGTCTTCACCTTTTCAAGAGGAGGACGCATGGAAGTTTTATCAGGAAATGCAATTTCCTTTAATTTAGTCTTTAATGTAACTTTACCACACATATCAAGACTTTCGAATTGCTTTGAAATTGCATGAATCTCTTCCGTTATGGTCACTTCACACTCATCCACACCTTTGTATGAGAAATGTAATCTCCTCCAAAACATGTATATTGCTTCCAGTGGTATGCTACCCAGACTATACCTCGCTAGCTCACATGCACAAGGCAAACCATGTGTGCTTCTTAACACACATCCGCAACGAGAACTATTAACCCTACATAATTAACACGTTCAACCTCCGCAACAATTTCATTTAATGCATATCTTGAAACCATGACAACAAGTCTTTTGTACAGGTTCACTTTAAAGACATGTCCAACGACATGAGTGCTTGTCTCAAAAGAAGCCTTGATTTCATTAGGTTGCAACGTCAACATGTTGTGCATCGTATCCCAAACATTACACAAATCTCCAAGACTATCTAGCAATAGTCTCTTTAATGTCCAATGTGCAGACTCAACCCTACAGTTACATGTTAAACATATTTAATTGCATATGTAGTAATTATTTAAATTATAATGTCAAAAGAGTATGCGAGGAATTTACCTATTAGTAGTAGTGTTTCTAAAGTGCATGACTTTATTAGTCCATGCTGCGACAAATTTCTCTTTGTGGGGAATCAACCACGTGTTATTAACATATTGAACAAATATTGGCCATGGTGCGCAAGCACATTCAAACTTCATTAAACAGTCATCATATGTACTTTCAGAAGCACAATCTACAAGACTCCCCCATGCATCCATCACATAGTCCCATGCATTGTTTTGTCCCACAAGCGTTTTACATTTTGCCTTGACATTCTTGTCAATGTGGAACCGACACAACAAATTGGTTGTGTCAGGGAAAACATCTTTAATAGCATTCATCAATGCCATATCTCTGTCCGTCACAATCACTTTAGGGAACATATCACTTTTTAAAAAAAGGCCTCTAAATCGTTGAAGTGCCCAGACAAGATTATTCATCCGTTCACCCTCCAAATAAGCAAAACAAGCAGAATATGCCATCCCAGTGGGTGTCACACCAACAATGTCAAGCAAAGGTAGTCTATACCTGTTAGTTTTGTATGTGTTGTCAATCATAAATACCAAATTACATGAATTAATCAATTTCACCGAATCAGGATGTGCCCAAAATATGTCTCGCACAATGTCTTCATCCTTGACTCTATGCCAATGGATATATGAATCACGTTGAAGAAGCATCATTAATTGTTGCATTTCAGTGTTGTTACCTCTTATAGAAGTGCGGTAGGCATATCTTGCATTATACACTTGTTTCATTGTTGTATAACTTTCAGGATTACGATCTTTTAAAGTCAGCAGAATATTCTTTGGTTTAACCCTTGCCTTTGTCATTTCAGCAGCAACTACCTTTTGTTCCTCAGTTAAACGTCCAGCATATGGATGCCCAGTCATTGACTTAGCCAATTGATGATTATGTAACCCACATATTAACTTCACCATCCAGCCTTTACCTCCAACTACAGGTTTGCCTCGCAATTTAAAAGGACAACCACACTTTCTGGTGCCAGTGGTTGTCCGTACTAAATCTTTCTTAAATAGTTTATATTTTCCACTCCGTTCACAACCAATCAAAAGAAATGAAGTTCTTCCCCTTTTCCCAATTGCTATGTCAGACCTCATTATCACAACTACAAATCCAATGTTATATGCAACACTACGAGCCCATTCCAATACTTCCTCACGAGAATTAAAAACCTACACAAATGAATAATACATCTTTAATATCCTTACATAACTCATTTACTGGTTTCTATCAAATGGAATAGAGTAAATACCTTTGAGGTATTGAAGGCTTCAGAACAATCAATCGAAAACTTGTTATTTTCAAATGCAAACAATTCACCTCCATTGTCTTCATCCATAAAAGTTTCTTTAGCCATCATACTATCATACACCCTACTATCGTTGTCCATCTTACTAAACAAATACAACGTAAATCATCATTAACAAACTATATGCATAATAATCTTATACAAAACTTCAATTAACCTTCTAATTCAATGACAATACATTAAGCTCATTCTAAACCCTAAATACATAAAATAAAAGTTTCCTACATTCTAAACCCTATAAACAACAAAATGTCAGAAAACATTCAAAATATCCTGAGACAGAAGCTCATACGGATTGGCAATCCGTATGGACCTCACTGATTGCCAATCCGTAAAATCAATACGGATTGCCAATCTGTCAGCTTCCTCCGTTTGTGCTTGAGTTGCAGAGCTTACCTCCGACGGCAAACCAGCCAACGCAACCTCCACCAACACTAGCCATGACCTCCACAACCAACTCAACAATGCAAGACACACCCAACACCCAACAACAACACGCAGGAGAAGAAAACCACCGGAAAAAGAAGAAGAATGGCGAAAAGGTGAGGCTGGTGTATGTTAAAAATCACCGAGGACATTATTGTCATTTATGAAAAATGCTGGGTGTATGGGAAATTTGCCTGGTGTGAGAAGTTAAACCCAAGATTTTAAAGGGTATACATGATAATAAAAAATAGGAGTGTACTTAGCAAAAAAGGAGTGGGCATAGCAAAAGCCTGATTTCTTTTCTTTGTCTAATCTTGGTAGCTTTTCCTACTGTTAGGGAAGGAGGGATATCTGGTGGCCATCATGCCCCCATACAAAATAAATATGTAGGTAGATAAGGGATAAGTTGCACCAATTAAGCTTTTCAAAAGTTTATGTATTTAAATCATTGAGAATTGGTCTAGCTCATTCTTTTAGTTATATGAAAATTTGTAAGCAGCGGGATTATTTGTAATCGTAAAGCACTTTTCCCAAGTTTAAAGACAAGCTTTATCATATTATTATGTGTACTTGTATTTTATGGTAGTCAATATAGAGTTTAACCCCAAAGGGGTTGGTTGAATGGAGTAAGGAAGTGTCTCGCATCTCATAGGTCACATGTTCGAACTTTCACTTGTTTCTTTGGAGTGGGATAAGCATAAGTATCTCTATAAATGTTTTCTAAGTCCAAAGACTTTTTTGTATTAAACTGAGGCATCATCCTCTCCCACTAAATTTTTTTATAAAAGAAAATATATGGAAATTTAAAAAGACAATGAGAAGAAAATGAGTGTTAAGATGAATATCCAATAAAAACTAAGATAATGAACGATTTTATAAAAAGATATTGATGTAATGTTAATTGAAGAAAAGATAAAAAAAAATAGATTTTATGATTTTTAGTCATGTGAAAAAAAGAAGAAGATTAAGGACATTAAAGAAACTTGTTAAGTTGAATTTTATGATAAATATTGGGCTCATTTGTTATATAGATTTTAAAAAAAGATTTTGATGTAAAATTAAAAAAAATAACTTTAAAAAAATAGTTTTAAATAAGCTGACAGGATTTATTTCTTTAAAAAAGTAAAAAGTTGTTTATTTTAAGTATTTATGAGTGTGTTTGGTACTTCTTAATTTTAGTTTTTTTTTCTTCTTAAAAGAAGAAACTGCATCAAACAATATTTACACAAAAGTTCTTAAATGTTAATTAGCATATTGTATAGTGTATATTTTTTTTTTATAAAATGTAGCTTTTAAAAAGAGCTCCTTAGAGTAACTTTTTCCTGGCTTTTGCGGAGCTTTTACTGCCAGGCTCCTATTCGATTCCGGACATGGATCGTATATTCCTCATTTTTTTCTAATTTTATTTTCTATTTCGATTTGCTTCTCGTTGCTTGCGATGCTCTCTTTTTCCAAAACACGACCCGTGTGAATCTTGTTCCCTTTTTTCTATTTTTTCTAAAACCAAAACTAAAATTTTCATTCATAGACTCCTGCCACAATATTTTTATGTAAAATTACTTGTAGTTTAATATTTGCCTCAAATATGGTTTTTTTTTATCGATGTAAATTCATTTTTCTAATTTTAATTTATGTAAGTTTTTTTTTTCAATTTAATTCCTATGATTTTTTATTTTTAGTTTTTGTAAGTTATACTTTTTTAATTTTAATTCATTTGAAATTTTAATTTTTTCATTTATATTCCTAAGCATATCAAAATTGGAAAAATGAAAACTTATAAAAACTAAAAATGAACAAAATATTTTACAAAGACAAAAATTAAAAAAACACAAATATACAAAGACTAAAAATTATCAAAAATATATTTAAGTCTTAATATTTTATTTACTTTTATTATCATGAAAATAAATTTATGCAAATTAAATTAATTTTGCACAATATTTTTTACTTATAAATATATTTTCTTTAGACGAGATAATTAATTTTAAACAAAACAAACATTTAAAAAGAAATACCAAACGACTTTTAGCTTAAAATGAGCTTTTAAGCTAAAACAAATAAATCTAACAAACGACTAGCTTGTATTTATTATTTAAGCTGTAATTCTTAACTTTAACTTAAAAGTTATTTTTAAGCCAAAAATAAACTGGGTCAAACGCATTTGCACTTTAGACACATACCAGAAAGATAATAATCTACTTATTTTATTAAAAGAATCCTTTTTTTATAAAAAAAAAAAACTTTATATAAATTGGCCCATATAGTCATTAGTTTTAGAGATTTTTAAAAAACTTAATTTATGGTTATTTATAATTATTTAAAAAAACAATTGATTTTTATGAGTAATTATTCAAATTAGTTTTATATTTTAATTCTTTTAGCTTCTCGTTACTTTGAAAAATTAAAATAAATACATGAAAAACTAAAAAAATGATTATATTTCTTTAAAATTTATGAAAAAAACAGAACATGTGGGTCCATTATCTCTGATTATATTAGTTTTAGTTTACATATTTAATTGAATTTGTTTTAACATTTTTTAGTTTAGATTGTATATAATTTTGTTCGGGATAATTAGCACAATAAGTTTTTTTGGGATAAAGAGACTGTTTTTATTTTCAGAAATCTGATCGTTGTTTGAGAATGACTGATTAGCATTATGGGGGTTAGGAACTTAGGATTGACCCAAAATATTTGAATAAGAATCAGTTAAGCATACCTAGGATAAATGGAATATATATATATATATATATATATACCAAAATATGTGATAGAACATTACATTTCAGCACTAAAGAAAAATTTGGTATAAGTAGGATTAAATTATTATATATAGAGTTTTTTTTTAAAGGACATGTAGAGTTATTAAGAGAGCTTTAGAATGTAAATACTTATGCATTTTGTATTATTATTTTTGTAGATAAAAATTTCCAATCAATAATATATTAAAATTATTTCAAATTAACATTTATTAAAATTAAAATAATTTTTTAAATACAATCACAAAAGGAGAAAAGGAGAAAAAAATTATGCTCTAAGGATTTCCCATAGAATTTGTGGGAGAAGAAAATTTGAATTTAAAAAAAAAAAAAAACTAATTCTGCATTCCTCGTACGTCCATAACGTGAACAACGTGGCGTTACTGTTTCGCGCGTTGGTGTTTGTAGAAGTTGAAGATTGATATATTGTTCTGTTGGTCTTGTTCTTCTTTCAACATGTCAATGGATCTCCATGATTACAAAATCATAAAAGAGGGCGGCGTTGAGATTCTTATGCACCTCAAGAATGTGTTGGAAATAGGAGGCTTATATATTATGGAAGAAATATTATGTTTATATAAGAGAGGAGAATTTATGGAAGAGTGAAGAGAATTTTTATAACTTAGAACTTGTATTGATAATTATTTGCTTACAAATGTAGGGGATAACCCCTATTTATACTAGTACATGGAGGATTCTAGAAACCTCTCAACTTACCTATAGTCTAGATAATTCTATACATGTATATTGTAGTTATGGATCATTCTAGATTTAGATATTTTACTACAATATTCTAGAGACTTTGACTACTACTACTTACAAGATCTTTCTAGATCTTTGGACTACAAATATGGACTACTAGTACAATAAACATTTTAAGCCCAAAATCAAGTTTATAATTCAACAGCCCCCTTAAACTTGATTTAATAATGCCAAGCATATTTCGTAATCTCTGAAACGTCTCATACTTGAGGGGCTTTGTGAAGATGTCTGCAACTTGATCAAGTGACTTCGTGTATCGTATCTAGACCTCCTTCTTAGCCACACATTCTCTAATGTAATGAAATCTCGTGTCAATGTGCTTACTTCGATCATGGTGGACCGGATTTTTTTGCTAGAGCAATAGCTGACTTGTTATCTACATATATCTCCGTTGCTTCCTTCTGAAATAACCCGTTGAGTAAGAGTTTGGTTGGAAGTCTACGGTATTTAACCTGCACAAGGCCAGATATTCTCTACGGAGTTGGACTTGTAAGTCGATATATGGAAGCACCTACAATAAATCACTTGAAGGCAGCAAAGAGGATACTTCGCTACATCAAAGGTACGATTGACTATGGTCTGTTTTATTCACCTTCTAATCACTTCAAGCTAGTTGGATACAGTAATAGTGATTGGGCCGGAGACATTGATGATCGTAAGAGTACAAGTGGGTTCGTGTTCTACATAGGAGATACAACATTCACTTGGAGTTCTAAGAAGCAACCTATTGTTACTCTCTCAACATGTGAAGCTGAATATGTAGCTGCTACAACATGTACGTGTTACACGGATTTTTTTGCTAGAGCAATAGCTGACTTGTTATCTACATATATCTCCGCAGGCATACGAGCATAAGATCTTCATTCTTACTCACCTTGGTGTATAACGCGTGCTCGTGAGAACATTTCGTGAAGCTATTCTGATGGAAATACTTGTCAATCCTGCTATTCCATGCCCTCGGTGCTTGCTTCAATCCGTATAATGCCTTCTTTAATCTCAGAACTTTATGCTCTTGTCCTTTCGTAAAGTATCCCAAAGGTTGCTCGATGTAGACCTCTTCTTCAAGATAGCCATTTAGGAAAGCAGACTTGACATCCATCTGATAAATCCTCCAATTGTTTTGAGCGGCTAATGAGATCATCAACCTTATAGTTTCAAGACGAGCAACAGGTGCAAACACTTCATCGTAGTCGATCCCCTCTCGTTGGCTATATCCCTTAGCCACTAATTTGGCCTTGTATCTTTCCACTTCTCCTTTAGAGTTCTTCATGGCCTTGTAGACCCATTTCACGCCAATAGCTTTATGACCCTTTAGAAGAGTAACGAGTTCCCATGTATCATTCTTTTTGATTGCATGGATCTCTTCGTCCATCACGTGTCTCCACTTCTCATTTTCCGCTGCATCTTCATAGCTTATAGGCTCACTATCTGCTATGAGACAATATAGTGTTAGATAATCCAAAGGCTGGGTTACCTCATATAGCTCATCAATGCTCTTTGTACGATGTTGAACTCTACTTGACTCTCTTTCTGAAAGTGGTGTTTCTTGTCCTCCACGTGTCGGTGACGATGGTGATGTAGAAGGTTCTAGAGTTTTCAAGTTTTCTTCATTCCTTGAGATATCTCCATATGGATAAGGAAGAAAATTATAATTTTCCTCTTCTGGATTCCAATCTCAAGTTGCTTCTTCATCGAACACCACGTCTCTACTTGAGATAACTTTGCGAGTTTAAGGATTGTAAAGCTTGTAACCCTTTGAGCTTGAGTCATATCCTACAAAAATTAGTTTCTCGCTCTTGTCATCGAGTTTTGACCTCTTTTGATCCGGCACATGTATATACGTCATGCTTCCAAATACTCGTAGATGTGAGATGCCCGATTTTCGTCCATTCCAGGCTTCAATGGGTGTCTTATCCCGAACACTCCTTGTGGGAGAGCGGTTTAGTAGATAAACCGCACAATCAATGGCTTCTCAGCCCAAAACTCCTTAGGCATTCTCTTGCTCTTCAACATGCTTCTAGCCATGTCTAGAATCGTCTGGTTCTTTCTCTCCGCCACTCCATTTTGTTGTGGGGAATACAGAAGCGTTAGAGGACAACGAAGTCCGTTTGTCTCACAGTACTCCTTGAATTCATTTGATGTGAATTCTCCTCCTCTCTCTGATCTTATTGCCTTTATGGTAAGGCCACTTTGATTCTCCACAAAAGCTTTGAACTTCTTGAACATTCCAAAGACTTCTATTTTTTCTTTTAGTAAATAGACCCATGTCTTTCGGCTAAAATCGTCAATGAATAGAAGAAACTATTTGTTTTTACCGAAAGATAGTGGATGGATGGGTCCACACACGTCCGTGTGAATAAGTTCTAGAGGTTTCTTCGCTCTACTAGAAGCCTCTAGTGGAAAACTGTTTCAGAAGTGCTTTCCTAGAAGGCATCCCTCACATATTTGATCCGGATGATTAATTGGAGGCAAACCCTTCACCATTCCTTTACTTGATAATAACTTTAAGCCTCCAAAATTCAAGTGCCCGTATCTCATGTGCCAAAGCCAAGAATTATCTTTGAAACATGCTTTTAAACATCTTGGAATGTCATGTTGAATATTTAGCAAAAACATCCTATTCATTGACATTGGCACTTGAGCAATCAAACCTCCTCTTTGGTCTCTTATAAAAAGACTACGATTTATCATGTGAATATCATAACCTTTCTCTTAGAGTTGTCCAACACTCAATATATTGGTTTTCATATTGGGCACATAATACACTCTGGAGATAAATTGATGCCTTCCATTTTTCAAGCGGATGGGGATCTTACCTTTGCCTTTCACCGAGACTTTAGAGGAATCTCCAAAGGTGATACTACCACTTATCGCCTCGTCTAACTCCACGAACATGTTTTTGTCTCCGCACGTGTGGTTGCTTGCACCGGTGTCGAGATACCACAAATTCGATCCTCCATTATCTCTACCTTTGCATGTTAGTAACAAAGTATTCTCCATCGTTTCGGAATCTTCTTGCGCAAAATTTGCTCTTTCTTGGACATAATTGTTTGACTTCTCGCATTCCGAAACACAGTGGCCAAATTTATGACAATTATAACATTTAGTTTGAGAGTTGTCATACCTTGGCCTTCTACTTGTGTAGCCTCTCCCACGACCTCTTGTTGAGTGAAAATCTTGACTCCTTTCTTCATTTTTGTAAGACTTATAGCCTCCCCGTTTGATATATCCTCGCCCTCATCCTCGACTACGGCCTCGTTGACTTGTTTGATGAGTCTTTTCACCTCTCTCTTCTTCGAAAGAGAGCTTCGCTTGTAAAGCTTGCTCCAAAGGCTCCTTATTCTTCTTGTTAATCCTCTCCTCATGTGCTTGTAGTGAACCCATGAGTTCATTAATAGTCATTGATTCTAGATCTTTAGATTCTTCAATAGCTACGACTATATAGTCGAATTTTGAATCTAATGACCTAAGAATTTTCTCAATGACTCTTACATCACTTAGAGTTTCACCATTCCTTTTTAATTGATTGACAATCGCCAAGACTCTTGTAAAATAATCGAAAATTGATTTGGAGTCTTTCTTATTTAAGGATTCGAACTCACCTCGTAGAGTTTGTAGTCGAACCTTTTTCACCTTATCAAGTCCTTTGTGAGAATTCTCTAAGATCTCCCATACTTTCTTGGCGGTAGTTGCACTTGCAATTTTCTCAAAAGCTTCATCATCTACACTTTGTTGGATGATGGAAAGAGCCTTTTGATCATTGGTCTTCAATTGTCTATGCTCCTTGGTGAGAGAACCTTTTTCTTTAGGTTCTTCATAACCTTGCTCCACAATCTCCCATAGGTCTTGTCAACCTAGGAAGGTCTTCATTTGGATGCTCCATCGATCATAATTATCTTTTGTGAGACGAGGAAACATGATGACATTGTTGGCCATCATCTTGTCGAACCAAGCTCTTGATACCAATTCTTTGGAAATAGGAGGCTTATATATTATGGAAGAGATATTATGTTTATATAAGAGAGGAGAATTTATGGAAGAGTATTACTTGCTTACAAATGTAGGGGATGACCCCTATTTATACTAGTACATGGAGGATTCTAGAAACCTCTCAACTTACCTATAGTCTAGATAATTCTATACATGTATATTGTAGTTATGGATCATTCTAGATTTAGATATTTTACTACAATATTCTAGAGACTTTGACTACTACCACTTACAAGATCTTTCTAAATCTTTGGACTACAAATATGGACTACTAGTACAATAAACATTTTAAGCCCAAAATCAAGTTTATATTTCAACAGAATGAAGTATTCTATAACAAAGCTCAGGTCCCAAAATCTCCTCTTTCTTCTGTGTTTCATGCATCTTATGTGTTCATTTTGTGCACCAAGTAAGTTTGTGATTGAACTTTTAGTGGTCTCTGAGAAACTCTTCCTACACAAAAAAGTTCATAGAGTGAAGAAAAAAATCAAATTTTGACACTTGGGTAGTAGCGGGATATAGATATCTGGAACACTGTAGTTATTTTCTGCTTATGGATTGTTTGAATTGAAGTTTATTGATGTGCTCTGTGTTTGTCATTTAAATCATTGAAGTCTGTTCGAATTGTATCGGCTGAGTTCTTTGATTCCCAAGCAAAGTTCATTAACTTCTATAAAAATTGTGAATAGGGTGAAGGAATAAAAAAATTGAAATTTGGGTGATATTAGTAGCATTAACATTATTGATGCCTAAATGTCAATCACATAAATCAGTGAAGTCTGAATATTATTATTTTCATTATATTCATTCTCTTTGGTTATTTTTATAATATCATCTCTCATTTATGTTTTTGTGTTTTGAATAATCAAGTTCACTTAGGTTTGTCTGCTTCCGGGTTAAGGGCTCTTAGATATGCTTGGGAAATAGAAGGAATTGGGCAGGTTGTTGCTCTGGACAATGATAAAGGTGTTTCAAGGATTTTTCATCATACAAAAAAAAACGTCTTGTACAAATTGTCTTACAATTTTATTCTATTGGTTTAGATTTTAGAACACAAAAGCTTTACCCTATGTTGTTGAGGCTGCATACATTGTTACCATTGGACCTCACTTTGTATTTGGACATCTTCTGGTTACTGATTTCTTGACTGTTTAACATTATATATATATATATATATATTTATAATAGCCTCTTTTTCTTTAATCGATTAGTAATTATTCTTTGTGTCATTTATCTTATGCATTAGCAGACTTATTCCTGTTTTTTTGCTTCTACCAGCTTCTGTGGAGGCATGTAGAAGGAACATCAAATTCAATGGTTCATTTGCCAGTTCAAAAGTGGAGTCTCATCTTGCGGATGCCCGCGTATATATGTTAACCCACCCAAAAGAATTTGATGTGGTAAGTGGATGCATGTTTTTTTTTCAAGTTGAACACATCAAAGAGTGTTTGTATTCACCTTTTTAATCAAAGGAAACGAACTTTCAAATTATTGAGTCTGAATCATGAAATATAGAATAGAATCTACTGCAGCGAACCGTTGTTAATATTGAATATATTATTTGTTGCTATATATAATGCTTAGAAGCTTGGTTATACAGTACTAAAAGATACTTTTTAACATTGGTTATTTTGTCCTTTTCACATCGATTTTTATTCAAAGTTGAAACCACCAACGTTAAAAGTATGAACGTTAATATTGGTTTTCAAAAATCGGTGTTAACAAAAGTATACAATATCAGTTTTTTAGAAAATTGATGTCAACAAATAAGAAATAAAAGAAAAAATGTTAAAATATGATAATTCAACATCGGTTTTTAGTAAAAATCGATTTTTTTAATATACTGTTTGTTTTATTAATTTAACTCAATTTTAACCTGCAAATGAAAAAACAGACATCCAGACATTTTTAAAATATAATACAACTAAATCGTATGTCAATAATAAGTAAATTCAATAGTGTCAATATACATAAAATGATTGCCTTTAAGTGATTGTAATTTTAAACTGTTTAAAAATCCCTTAATCACCTAATGTTTCATTCCTCACTCTAAGATAAAATGTAGCCCACTGAATCTGAATTCCCTTCAATCTCTCGGGTTCCAGTGATCTCTGATAAGCAAAATACTGCATGACATAATAAAACATAATTTAATAAGTATAAATAAAAACAAGTATAACAAAATACAATTAGTTTTGAATTGGACAATTATCATGTCCCATTTATCCCTGAAGCCTCCTTGTACTATCTTCGACATCCAATGCATGACATAATAGCCACACTCAATGCTTCATTTTTGCTTATTACACTAAATTCAATGACATAGTCAAATTTAAACGGAAATTAGTGTAAATAGTAATAAAAAAAAAGTTATTTTGAAGACATAAACCATTATTTAAATTACTTACTTTAACCGCAATCCATTTAGTAGTAGCATTTGATTTAGTTCCGTGAGTATCATGTAATCCCTTCAAAACACTGCTTAAGAGAAACATGCATGCATATTGTACCATTAACATATTCATGTCTTAGAAATAATAAAGTAAATGTGTTACAAATTACAACCTACTTGTTAATAATTCCTTTCAAGTAGTTATTAAGCTTATTGTGCAACGAACAGATCCCCACGACAACATTGTCCTTAGACATATAATGACCAATTGCCAATATCCATTTCATTAGAGAACATTAAGTTATTATATGACACAAATCTTTTTTAGATGATAATAAACACACAAAAAATGAAATACCTTTTTCAAAATAGTCTATACAAGATGTCGGCCAAGGAAGGTGTTAAGGGTCTGTCCCACTAACTAAACCTCTTCAATGGGTACAGGGATGTGAGCATCAGCATCTCAAACTTCGTTAACACCCACCTTGACCTGATCATTGGCCAGAGGGATGCTATGCACAGTTGTCGACCCCTTATAAACTCTTCCAAGGGCAACCAGGCAGGGAGGATTGTCATCGACATACAATCGACGCCTGTCAGATGCACCCGTGTCTGGGTCCTGCCCTGAGGGATCGACATAGTTTTCCTTCATGCTGACATGGGCACCATAAGGACAAACCTGAACCTCCGGAAGCGGTATGAAACCCTGAGACTGCATCTGAGACTGCCATTTGGGATTGCATTTGAGACTGTATATGGGATTGCGTCACTTTTTCAGTGATCGAATGCTCCAGCTCTTCCCTGATATTATGTTTTAGTCGAACCAAGTCTTTAGGGTTCATGGACTTAGATGTGCAAGAGGTTGTTAAAGTTGGTCCAAAGTATTGTTTTATCGTCACACCGGCTCTAGTAGCACGGACATAGTCAGGGTACTCTGGTTATCCAATGGCAGCAGTCAATACATCCTGACGTCCACTGACGACAAAGCTACCCTGTGTCAAGTGCTCTTCCAGTGTATCTTGCAATCAACATAAACACTACATGAGTTTTGTAATTTGTTGTTGTTTTTCTAATTAATGAACAATCAAACCATCGTTTGACTTACAATCATTTCTGCAATCTCACGTGTTGTCTCTGATGTCATGTGTCCTTTTTTTTATGCAAGTCATCTTCCACTTCACGTGTCGTCTAACAGGAAACAGAGGATGAAGGGTTTCCTCGGTGCTCCCGGATTGGGCTGCTTTCTCTAATCGTCTCTTTTGTTTTTCCTCCATCAATTTTTGTTCTAATAAATAATAAACCCCGCGAGAAAACACGTGAGGGGCAGTGTTTAACTTCTGGGTGGCCTGAGCTTTCTTTTTAACATCATGTAAGAATTACATAGATAGTTGTCAACAAAATGTGCTTGAAAATACTACATAATTGTGAAATTCTAAAACAATACAAGTCAACTAACCTTCCATGATGCGGCTCTATGAATCTCACAGAATTGGTGCCACTTTTCCTTGCTAATATCGTATTTCTCATAGATAGTGTCAGCTTCCTCATCCTTGCCTTCTGCCAGAGCCCATTTTGAGGTCAGATCTGACTTAAACTGCCTTCATCGCTCTTCTACTGTCTGAAGAATTTTTTTTTCGTCTGTTGGTCGAACGCTTCAAGTATATCAAATTTAGCCTGCGATACAAAAAACAAGTTTATAATTGGAGAATAACATTTAAATTGTGATTACTACAAACAATCACATTGACATTGGACATTTAATTGTAATACCTGAATGTCCTCCCAAATCAACTTCTTCTGAGCTGTAGGAACTTCCTTCCAGTTACCAATGGTGACATCCACCTTGTCTCCAGCCATGATCCCTAGATACGTCCTCAATTTATTTTTATGGGGACCACCAGCCATCCTAGTGGCAGGATCCACATGAACCATTGGTCTATCAACACCAATGGGTATGGTAGCCAATGACCTTAGTCGTGTTGTTTTCCTAGTCTTCCTTGTTGTAGACGACGAAGGTGCTGACTGAGGAGGAGGAGGGGAGCTCGGTGGTGTAATCATGTTCCTGTTCAAAACAAAGTTAAATAAAGTTTAAGTGAAAAGTTAAGTAAGTTATGAAATTGTAAAAGTGGAAAAAAGTTAATATAAAATAAAGATTACATTAAACGATGTTAAGTTAAGCCCATGCATGAAATCCTCACTTTTTTTATTCAAGGTGTGGCCTTATCTCATTTAAGAAGACATATTTTATAGTATATTCATATGTAAAGGTTAAGTCTCATTTCTAAAATTTGACTAAATTTCGGTAGCATTTTGCTTTGCTCTTCAAGTACACGACATGAAAGCGGTGACATAAGTTCCACCACAGTCAAGTATGCACTCAGAGAACAAATTGAAATACAGTGTACCGAAATTTCATCAAGTTTAAGAAAATAAACTCAACCTATACATATGAATATACTATAAAAAATGAGTCTTCCCAAACTGTCCAAATAGATAATTCAAGAATCAATACAACGATTAATCCAAATTGTCTAGAAGAATCACTATATTGAATCTCAAATGGGAAACTAAGGTTCACTCATAATGAACATAAGTTCTGTATAAAGAAGTAGTCATTAATCACATAAAACAAATTCTAAAAGCATTTGCAAGACATTCGTGCCTATGATGATCTCTGTGATATCTCCAACAATGAAAGTCGTGATGCAGATGCAAACAGGAAAAGGAAAAGTGTCTGCAACTTACATTGAACATTGAACATTTATAAACGGAAAAGGAAAAGCATTTGATGAACTAACCTACTGAACAAAAATCCAAATACATTTTTTCCAAATAAGTTATAAATAGAAGACACCAATTCTAATATTTTAAAATAAATGTGTGAAATGATCTCTGATTATGTGCTTAAGATAGTCCCTACATCCAAAGTACACCCAATGAAGGAGTTGAACATCTAAAGATTAGTGAGCTGATTGATCCCTTAACTCTCACTTGGCAACAAAGTTAAGTAGTGGTGATTTTGTGAGAAAATGGAGTGAGTCAAGTAGATATAGAGGAGGACAAGGGATGGTAGAGGATCGTTGCAAGTGGTGGTGATTTTGTTCTCCCTTTCTTTTTTTGCTACTTTTTGTTCTTTTTTCCTATGTTCAAACAGTTTTGCTTCTTTGTGTTTCAAGTTTTGGAGATGAAGATTTATTTGGGTATGACGAGTGACTAGGGGAGGTGCTTGGTAGTATGGCAGTCACAGTCCTGGAGAAATTGGTCCATGGCAAACGGCTAGGGGAGATCGTGATTGATTTAGGTTTCATTTTACTCTTCTGTGTTTTCTTTCTTTTCATTTTTTTTGTTTGATGAATGTTCTGAGTTTGAGAAGTGCTTCATTGAAGGTACATTTTGAATAACATGGGTTGTTATAGTTATGAGTATTTCTCTTGCATCTTCATAGGTTCTTGCTTTCCTCGGGTCATATTCAAGAATTTTGGATCTTGGCAAGCCAAGCACTTGTTGGATCACCTTGAAGTCAAGTCACAGGTATATTCCTATCTTACAATGCTGGTTCATATTGGTATTGCATATGCCTTGGTTGGGCCAGGTCTCAGTTTTATGGGTGCACCAGTTACAACTTCTATTTCACTATGGATATCATTGACCATGTATATAATGTATGCTAAGAAGTTCAATTCGCATGGTCTATTACTTGTATTGTATTTTTCTCTTGCCTATATTAACTTTGTGAATGGTGGTTTATGACTTTGAATGTCTATTTTATTTAAAATAAAACTGATACAGTCTTTAAACACATAACCAGGAGAGTATCCAATTCAGAGGACTCCATCATTCATGTTATTAAAAAAAGGAGAAATTCCAAGAAAAGATACAATCTTTAAACAATGTAAATTGTGGATGTGAGAATTGTGAAACAAAGATAGACAAAGAGGTCATAGATTAGGAATATCCTACCTAATGCTAAGAACCATTAAATACCATCAACTAAAACAAAGAATTAAAGCAGTATAACCTTGAGTCTTAAGAAATTACTTAAGCATAGCTGGTATACGAGTAGTGTAATCTTAATTTCTCAACTCTTATGAAAAAATAAATGTTGAAAATTGCAGAAAAAAATGTTGAAGTTATTGCAATGTCGTGTTTGTGAAAAAAACATGCAGCTGCCAAAGAGTAGTCCGACTCAGGCTATTCAGCAGAGATGGAACCAAACAAAGTTGGTTGAAGGTGCTACTACTCAATCAATAATAATATAGCTTTTATTTGAGATTGACCAAAAAGTATATAGAATTCAAAACAGGGACGACTCTGATATTTAATTATCAATTATATATATCCCCTTGCTCTCCGTAGTGCATTTTGTCTTATTCATTATTATTGGTGTTTATAAGTAAGGCCACTTCATGCACTTAGAGAGCTAGCTAGAATCTCTTAAGTGTTTTTTAAGAAAATAGAAGTTAACATTTTTCATATTGCCTCAAACACGTTACATGTACATACACAAGGATGGAAGAAATATGTTGTGCTAATAATTTTGGCAATAATTACTTCACCAAGGCAAAGCCATATTTGTTAACTGTGGCACTGTAGTTTGGCTTCGCACGAGCGTACATCTTCACAGTGGCCAGTTTCAACAGTGGAATTAAGTTTCATATAGGCATTTTATCAAGCACTTAGTGAGTAAGAACAACGAAAGCACATAGGAATAACACAGTCAACCCATACATTACCTTAAAATGCTAATGCAAAAATAGAGATAGTTGTGAGATGTTCAGACATTAGCACATTCATTGGGTGCAAGAAACCTACTAACCTAGGATCGAGAGACGAGGTGGATTTGAGGTTGCGAGCTATGCTTCAAGTGCGAGCGAGAGAGAGTGAAATAGTAGCTAGAAGATCATGAGAGTGAAAAATGAGCACGAACCAGTTAGCAGGTACAAAATCGCAAGTGAGAGTGAGAGATGAAGTTTCTGTACGTGGTGAAGGCACGCGAAAGTGAAGGATATTTAATTTAGGGGACAAATGTCTTTAATAATAAGAACAACAACACCGTTTTTTGTTGAAAAATCGATGTTAACGTGTTCTTGTTATCATTGATTTTTAACTTTTTTAAAAAAATTGATGTTAACGTTTTCCTGTTAACATCAATTATTAACTTTTTTTAAAAAAAATCGATGTTTAACGTGTTCTGTTAACATCGATTTTAAAATCGATGTTAACAGAACACGTTAACATCAATTTTTAAGAAAGTCAATGTTAACAGGTCCTATTAATTACCAAATTGCCACTACGATTTCGTTAACATCGATTTTTGAAAAAACTGATGTTAATGTAACAACGTTAAATCTAATATTTCAAGTAGTGATATATTGTTTAAAGTTAACCACTTTCATAATCTCCACATGTTCTTTTTTGTTGTTTTTTTTTTAGGTTGATCTCGATCGTTATGGTTCACCCTCACTATTTCTGAATTCAGCAGTTCAATCTATTGTTGTTGGAGGCATGCTGATGTGTACTGCAACAGATATGATAGTGCTCTGTGGGGGAAACGAGGAGGTATGTTATTGAAAGTAATGTCAATACTTTTACTGGGTATGAGCTTTTTGTTGAACAAAAATTTGATTGTTGGACTGAAATTCTAACAACTGTTGTTCATACTAGACAAAGTAAATTACACTCATACCCCATATATTTTTTTTTTCAAATTTCACCCAATATTCCTTCCTTTCTGCACATTTCTTTACCCCCTATGTTAGCGTCTATGTGAGCAGACGAAATTTCCATTACATTTAATTGTAAAACCAAAATTATCCCATCCCAATTAGTCTCAGAATTTAGAATTCACGTTCCTCTTCATCGTCTTAATCGTTATTGACTTCATCTTGAGTTCTTCTTCCTTTCACGACATTCACGTTCTATTCTTCTTCACCATTCACGATTTCTTCTTCATTGTTCCTCTTCCTCTTGTTTGAGAGTTCTTCACAGGGATGCAAGTTTCTGTTCTAGTTTGCGACATTCATGAACACCTCTGTTTCTCTTCCTCTTTGACATTCACGAGCGCCTTTGTTTCTCTTCTTGTTCCACGATTTGTGTTCAAACTAGGATTCTGCTTGTAAGTGACCACTAGACATTATATATAGGTTTTTCTTGTAAGGGACCACTTATGATTTTTAAAATAATTTGTTTATTATTGTTGATTAAAATAGTGTTGATGTTTGGGACTACATGAAATACAATGGATGAACTATAAATCATTTGTTTATTATTGCTGATATTTGGGATCACAAGAAACACAATGGATGAACTGAAAATTATTTGTTTATTATTGTTGATTAAAATAATGTTGAAGTTTGGGACATAGGAAGTACAATGGATGAACTGGAATACATGGGTCCTGAACCAGGCAATGTAGATATTTTAGTCCACTTTACAGACCAACAGGACGAACCAAGTGAGATATGCAATGTTGATCCTAATAAGTTTGGAATGTTTGACACACATTACTATGTGAACAACATTGCTAATGACTTAGACTTACCACCATGTCACCCTTTTGTTTTGTGGTTTCGTTCTACTGCTAATGGTAAAATTCTTCCCCTTAAGACTGATCATGATATGCTAAAAATGTTTGTTGAGAATAAAAATTCAATTTATATTCATATGTATGTTAGTAGAACAAAGGTTGAGTTTTGGAAACTATCTGTGATAGAAAATATGAATGAACCTGTGAATGAAAATGTGAATAAACCTGTGAGTGAAAATGTGAATGAACATGTGAGTGAAAATGTGAATGATTTTTTTTCTTTTCAATTTCAGCAAACATGAATACATTCACAAGTGCTCGTTGAATCTTCAAGCGGAGGAGTGAACACTACATAGGATACAAGAGCAAGACCAAAAATGTGAATGGACATGTGAGTGAAAATGTGAATGATTTTTTTTTGTTTTATATGACAAGATCATGTAAAAAGGTCTATATTGCTACTTTTTGGAGCAACCTTTTATGAAATTAATATGAAATTGTTACCTTTATTATTGGATAGTGTACAAGGTCTATAATTTCACCTCTATTCCCGAATGAAAATAACATTTCTTATACTGTCTATAGTTTGGGTTATTATCAATCTCCATTTAAAGAAGCATCTCATGGATGACTATCCAACAAAACTAATTTTGAAATTCAAATCAATGTGTCAAAGCAATTTAATACTATCTGCTGGTTTAAATAGTCAAGTATTTGTTTCATCAGTTTATGGACGTATAACCGAGCCTTAAACAGTATCAAGGCAAATGAAATGTATAATTTCCCAAATGAAATTGGACGAGTGATAAATAATTTAAAAATGATTGTATTTTTTGGTAAACTGGTTGCAGATAATAAATAACAACTTGTTTGATTTCCTTCTCATTTATGGTTTTAAAAACTGAAATTATACTATTTACTAATCGATTTCTCATCCAAAGTCTACTAAACAATAAAATCTCATCCGTAGTAAACCAATTGTCATCTAGTTTGTCGAAGTTACAATTTGTCTTCTTTTATTTCCACATCTTGTTCACTTTTTCTCTTTCAATTACACACATCATGTTGAATTACTCAATCTTTCTTGTTTCTTCTTTTACTCATCTTGTTTACATCATTCTCTTCCATTCCACATTATGTTATATTACTTAATCTTTCTTGTCTCTTCTTTTATTTTCATTTTGTTCATCCCCACTTTCAATTCATCTTTTCAGTTCAACATTATGATGTGTCTTGTAGCTCTTGATTGAGACATTATAACAAACACCTTGCCATAAAAAAATATTTCAAAGAAATGAGTTAAAAACACAAATGCATGAGCCAAATACTAAAATTTGAAGTAAAAGACCATATTCTATCATTAGGCATTGTTGGGAACACGTCCAACAAAAATGCAACAACCAAAAGAAGAAGAAGAAGTTCATGTCAAATTAGAGGAAAAACAAAAAAATGAATAGTTTAAAAAAAATTTCATCTTGAAAATGGTAACATGTCTTTTATGGAGTTAAAAGGGAGAAGATTGTAAATACCACAGAATAAGATTTGGTCCTATTCATGGGGACTCTGTAAATATTTCATTCCAAAAAGAGAAAAAATTTGAAACAATTGGGATTTTTTGGAGATTGGATACAGTTACTAATTCATGATCTGAGGGTATTTTAGATATAAAATTTAATTAAATGTTATGTGACCAACATATATATACTTTCTGTTAAATTATTAAACGGTGTTTAGGAGGAAGGGGGTCTCGGTGTAATGTGAGCTAAATAATTAAGGATTTTTTTAGGGTGCAAAAAGGGAAGGGTATTGGGTGAAGTTTCAGAAAAACACAAGGGGTGTGAGTGTAATTTACTCTACAAGATATGGATCAATTCCACTGTGAGGAAAATTTTGACATGAAATGGCTTTAAGAATCCTTCTGGCTTCCATTGAGGTATATATAATGCTTATATTTGTTTACAATGAAATTAATATTAATCAAATTTGTTTTGATTAAAAGGAACTGAGAATAGGCATAATTGGTATGTATGTATATAGTTATTTCACAAATAGAATTTAAGAAATGTCAGATAATAAATGTTGCTATCCCTTCCCTACACCCACTAAAGTAGACAAATTCAGGATGAAAACAAGTAGCTCTTTATTTTAAATATTTTTATGCTATTTAAAACAAATAGATGAAATGTCCCTTGTATAGCAATATTAATTTTTATGGAGGCTCCAAGCCTGTTTCTTGTCAATGCTTGCTTCACATAGGATTTCTGTTAGCATACTTTGATTGTAAATTGATTGTTTGTTAATACTTGGGATGTTTCAAGAACCTTTTTTCTCCTCTCAATTGGATGCCTACATATTATACAGCCATTTGTACATCATGCAACAATCATACTGTGTTGTTAAACTTTATACCAACCATGTTTCTATAAATGTCTTTTACTATTACTGTGCATATAATACTTTCCTCATTTTAATGCAGAGTCATGTTAACCGTTACAAGTGATATATTGTTCCTGTGCTATCTGTTCAGATGGATTTTTATGTTCGTGTTTTTGGTGGCATATACACGTAAGTCCTTTGTTTTGCAGTCATCAGTGTATTACTTTATTGCACGATGATTGCATAACATTATGTGATATATCACTATCTTTGTTGCCAACTGAAACATGCAAAATTGGTTGCAGTTCTGCAAGTGCAATGAAAAACACTCCTCTAAAGCTTTCATATGTATATCAGTGCACTGGGTGTGATCCTTTCCAATTATAGCCCATTGGGAGGAGCATTTCCAAGGTGTATATCCTGTTCTTGTATGCTTCATGCACCATTTGAAACTCTGATCACTGAAAGTCATATTTGTTTGTATATGTATAATGTATCACAAGAAATATATGTTGCTTGGAAAATGAAATAATTAATATTGATTCACTATTTCTGTGTATTATTTTGGTTCATGGCATTTTATTCTTGTTCTATAGATCTCTGTAATTATCATAGCTATTGGTCTTTCAATGCAATTGCAATGAGTGGTGTATAGTGCAAGTTTCTATGTAATGGTCAAGTCCATTGGGTATTTCATTTTCTAGCTTGCTTTCTCTGTAACCAAAAACAAAATTGGGGTGACACAACCGATATAATGCCTGTATAGGCTCCTGGCAATAACCAAAGGAATAGCATGTTGTAATCCTTCAATCCTACAAAGCTCAATTAAAATTTATTGCTATGTTTTGATTGAATTTAACATGCAATGATGTCTTGACGGGGAGCCTTATTTTCATTTTTCATAATAATATTGTCAAATATCTGCCTGGCTATAGTCCTGTTGTTCCTCAAGAATGTAATCATTGTGGGAAGAAATTCAATATGCCTATATGGTCTGCTCCTATCCATGATCAAGAATGGGTGACTTGTATAGTTACAGATCTGAAATTTATGAAAGAAAGGTATCTTGCATATCATCACATATCAGATGTGTTGACTACAACATCAGAGGTGTTTTTGTACTATATTTTTTTCTTTTTTGAATACCATGCATATATCATGGTATGGTATAATTTAGTACTGCGGCTTCTTTATGCAGTGCAACCTACCAGCCTTCATTACTAAGTAAAAATCCTGTTACACGGAAATATTTTGCTTATGTAGTTATTCTATTATTTTCTTCTTAGGAATTGCCACATGTTCCCCTGTTTTTGAATCTGCATAATCTCTGTGCAACACTTAAATGCACTTCTCCATCAACAGTTATTTTCAGTTCAGCTGTGATCAATGCAGGCTATCGTATATCTAAAAGTCATGTTAATTCACTAGGACTGAAATCAGATGCGCCCTTGGATGTTATTTGGGATATAATGTGATGCTAGGTAAGAAGTTACAAGTGATTGTTACTACTTGTTGGGTGTTCTGTTCATAATGTAGTTAGGACTTGTTTCTTTATTTATTTTTGTTCTTGTAGTGAGGTGTGAGTGCTTGTGTGCCACCCATGCTTGCATATAAGATGCCATGTTCCATCTAAAAAAAAATATGGCTACTAAGCCTGCAACTTAATCTTAATGTGGTTCATTTACTAATGTTTGAATATTTTGGGAAAGACAAAAGGAATGATTTGATTTTGTCTCTTCTCAACCACTAATTTCGTTACTATAGATGTCAAAAATCATCCTGTGAAAGCTCAACCAGCAACAGATCAACCAGTAAGTGTCATACTTGCAAAGGAACCTATTCTTCATGTATATTTTGCCTCTCAAATTCTATGTTATCCCATAGAATGTTTGGCTTTTTATATTATAATTCATCCATATGCCATTTATATGCATCATTGTTGGTTCATGTGTGAATGTGTGATTTTCATATATTTCCACTGAAGGGAATGATTTCAATTTATACAAATGATCAAAGAGTAAAAAAGGAAACTAACTAATTACAAAATCAATCCTAATAAAAATGAAATAATGGAAACAAATACACTGATAATATTGCTAATAATTTATGGAAACAAATAAACTGATGATATTCCTAATAATTATGTCATTGATACTCCTTATTTTCTACACTCCCCCTCAAGTTGGGAGGTAAATATTGATCATTCTCAACTTGTCAATCAGATCTTCAAATGCTGACTTAGGTAAATTTTTGGTGAAGATGTCCGCAGTTTGTTCTTTGGTTGAAATGTATGTCATGCACACACTTCTATCATCCAATTTTTCCTTGATGAAGTAGCGATCAACCTCAGAAACTGAACACATCTCCAATGTAGAGGACTTTAGTGCACAGAGAACAATGCCAAAAAACTAAATATTCTTCTTCTAACTTTGATGTTGCGGAAGAGCAGACAGAAACCCGTGGCAGCAATGTGAGAACACCAGAGACTCAAACATCACCAAATAGGACTTGAAACAAGTAGAGGAAGAGCTGACGAGTCACAGCTTCCAACACTCCTCCTTAAGCTAAGGCTTACTATGCTTCTAGCTTGTTACAATACCTTACCATTCAAACTGATTAGACGGTTGCTAAAAGCAATTAGGATAAACTAGTAATTGATTTGTTCATGACAACAAATGGATTAAACTAGAAAGCAGTTGTTGAAAAGTATATTTCTTAACCAAATTGAACCCCAAGGATAGTAACTGAGTCAATGATTGGGAAAATGTCAGTTCATCTGGGACAAAGGCAGACGAGGCCAATGCAATTGGGACAAGGACAGGGTCAGTGCATTTTGGACAAAGACAGACGAGGCCAGTGCAACTGGGACAAGGATGGGGCCAATGCATCTGGTACAAAGATAGATGAGGCCAGTGCAACTGGGACGAGGACAGACCTATCATTTTACCAAAGTAAATTCGATAGGCAAAAGCTTAACCATTAATTAGAAACCATAACTCAAGGCTCATCCAATTAACAGAAGCAAACTTGCTTAACCACCAAAAAGGCAGAAACAACAAAGCTTAATCATCAAGAGCAAAAGCTAAACATGATGCTTGACCACTTAAGACAGAAGCAAAAACAACATCTCAATGCTTAACCATCAATACCAGAAGCTAACAACAATGTTTAACCACCTTAGACATAAGTTGTCTTCAAAGAGCACTAAATCCAAACACCGCCCATGTGACAAAAGCCAAGAACGCAAAAATCATAAATCGATGAACTTTGATGGAACGATCCATATTCGATGGTTGCCGGAATCGCCTTTCATGGTCGAGAAGGGAACAATATTTAGGTGATAGATTGAAGAAGTAGAGAATGGAGAGGCAAAGGTTTACCAGTCTAAGCAACCACAGTGACAGGCAAGGTAGGTTGTTGGGCTACCCAAAACTGAAGGAAGTCATGATAGTCAGAGGTAGAAATAGTGACTACACAGGAGATTCAAGGCTGGCATAAGAGGTAATGCTAGTGACTTGGGCAACATTAGCTGATTTTGACTGCTCTTGGGCCTTTTTGTGACAGTCGGCTTCAATAGCAGCCATAAGAGATTAGCCAAATATGAATAAAAGGATCCATACAAAACCAAAAGAAGGGCGAGTGGAAGGAAAACAAAACCAAATAGTGCCAAACGCAGCCAAACGGGGCATGAACGGTGTCGCTGGAAGGAGGCGAGTGCGGCGGAAGTGTCGCTGGAAGGTGGGTCACCGAAAAATAGCTCACACGCCAGAAAGTTGACGGTGCTTGAGTTTCACATGTGAAGGGACGATGGCGCGTGAAGGCGCGTACGGCGAAGAAGCACGAGACTATTCTCTACGGTCTTGCGCTTGCGAAGCCGAAACAAAAACGGAAACAGAAGCAGCAGGGGATCGAACCCTATGCTTTCACTATGAAGTCTTTCTTTGTGGGTCATATTGATTATAAATACCCGAGGTACCAAGTAATTGATACGCCAAGGATTTTGGACAAGCCTTTTAAAGATCCTAATATTATTGAGATGTGCAGTATCACTGCTCTAACACATTTGAGAGCTGCAATATTATTTTTCTTGGACGTCTCTGGGTCTTGTGGTTACAGTATTGCTCAGCAAGCAGCGCTGTTTCATAGCATTAGGTCTTTGTTTATGAACTAGTCGTTGATTATAGTATTCAAGAAAACTGACTTGCAGCCACTGGAGGGGATATCAGAGGAAGACATGAAGTTGGTGAATAAGATGAAAGTTGAAGCCTTGAAAACTCTAGTTGGTCAAGGAGGGGAGCCTACAATAACAGTGTATTGTTGACCATGAGCACTTTCATAAAAGAAGGGGTAATTGCAAAGCCTCGTGACCAGAAGGAAAGGCCTCCATGTATTCCTCGAGCAGTTTTAGAAGCTAAAGCTAAGTAAGCTACTGAGAAGGAAAAGAGAAAAAACTTAAAAGGATCTGGAAGAGGCAATCGAGCACACGATGGATCAAATCAAAAGTAAAGAAGAAAAAGACTCTCGCGGCAACGAAAGAAACTGAATTAGTGGAAAAAAATTGGGGTAACAAGAAAATAAAAACTAATAAAGATTGAAGAAAAAGACTTTCTCATGGCAGCAGAAAATAGTTTTGTTCATGGAAGATGTCATGGCTCTAATACCATGTATGAATGTGTGATTTTCATATATTTTCACTAAAGGAAATGATTTCAATTTATGCAAGTGATCAAAGAGTAAAAAAGGAAACTAATCAAAGGGTAAAAAATAAACTAACTAATTACAAAATCAATCTTAATAAAAAGGAAATAATGGAAACAAATAAACTGATAATATTCCTAATAATTATGAAAACAAATAAACTAATGATATTCCTAATAATTATGTAACTGATATTCTTCGATTTTTTTACAGTCTTTTATATGGTCCATGAGTAGTTTTGGCCATGATGAATGGCTAGGCCAACGAACTGGACATAGCCAGGAAACTAAATAGTGCTTTTGACCTGGCTTAGCCTTTGATCTGATGTAGTCATAATGGCTTAAACTTCTCTTTCATGTGTCCCTTGTAGGTTAATTTTGCTCGAGCAGTATCGTCTCTTAGGACAGGACGACAAATTACTAGCAAGCATGTCTCTCTTCTGGGTCAAGCAACAGTTAATGGAGTTTTCAATCAAGAAGAGAACGAAGAATCTAAAAGTAAGAGGCAAAAGACACAAGATAATATCACAGCTTAGCTCACAAATGTGGTTCTTTCTTGAAATTAATTTTTCAATCTTGAGAGCTCTTGGGCTCTATATTATGGTTGTTAAGGAAAGCCCATTTGTTGTCACTACATTTTGTAAATAGAAGAGGGAAAGAGCTAGATAATATAGTAGTTTCTCAATTAGGTACTGTCATATTTCGCTTTGCATTGATTAGATATTGAGTCTAGGAATTTGTTTAGTTAAATAATATTCTTTTTCATTGATTTTGTATTTTTCATGTGGTTGAAGTTTCAATTTTTTACTTAGTCCCCATGAAAGAACTTGCTAATTACGTTTCTCTTTCTCTTTATCAGTTCAACAATATGATATTGTATACTAGTCTTCAATAACAATATTTATCTCAACCTTTTATTTCCAAATGTTGATAACATCTCACTCAGATATTCTCAACCTTTTATTGTGACAATGAAGATGTTAACAAGAACAAATTATTGATACCCCTACTATGGATTGTTTTTTTATTGGGCAACGGGAAATATATGCAATGATTTGTTAATAGGAAGAACAAAGAATTTCAGAAAGCATATTTAGGTTGTTGCATGTTCATAAATCTTGAGAAAATATATGATAAGGTCTCAAGAAAAGTTTTATGGTGGACTCTTGAAAAGAAAAAAGTATCATTAAAATATGTTAATGCAACCAAGGATATGTATGATGGAGCTATCACATGTGTTAAAGGTTGTAATGGAACATTAAGAAATTTTCCTATCACAATAGGTGTACACCAAGGCTCGACTGTTAGTCCTTATCTCTTTGCATTAGTGATGGATGAACTATCAAAAGATATTCAAGAGGAAGTGTCATGGTGTATATTGATTGTGAAAGATATTGTGTTTATTGATGAGACCAAAGATGGTGTTAATAGGAAACTTGAATTGTGGAGAAATGCTTTGGAGCCCAAATGATTCACAATAAGCCAGAGCAAGACTGAGTATATGAAGTGTGAGTTTTCGCTGGTAAGAGATGGTGATCAAGACCTCGTGCATCTACTTGGTCAAAAGGTATCCAAAAAAGATGTTTTTAGATACTTGGGATCAATTTTGCAAAAAGGTGGAGAGATTAATGAGGATGTAAATCATAGAATCAGTGTAGGGTGGATGAAATGGTGGAGTGCACCTAGGTTTTTATGTGACCACAAAATTCTCTTTAAGTTAAAAGGAAAATTCTATAGAACAGCTATAAAACCTGCAATGTTATTATGGAGTTGAATGTTGGCCAGTACATAAGCAACATGAGCATAAAATAGGGGTAGCAGAAATGAGGATTTTAAGATGGATGTGTGGTTATACGAAGATGGATAAGGTAAAAAAATGAAAATATTCAACGAAAGGTAGCAGTGGTACCGGTGAGTGAAAAGACGAGGGAGCATAAATTGAGGTGGTTTTGGCACGTTATGAGATGACTCTTGGATGCTCCCGTAAGAACAAGAGTCTGTTACCAATAGCTCGACACAAAGAGAGGTAGAGGTAGACCGAAACTTAACGGGGAAAAGGTAATTAAACAAGACTTAATGGAGTGTGATATAGATTGGTGGAAGGTGCGTCTTAGGACGCAATAGAGAAAAACTATAAAATTAGTGGAGGGTTAGACTCGTTATTATCTCTATGTTCCATACTATCATTTTTTTTGTTCTTTTCCTCTTCATTTTTTTCCTCTTTCTTCTTTTATCTTATTTTCTTTTCTTTTGGCATTTTTTCTCCTTTTTCTTCCTTTTTTTTTCCAACTTCCTCATATTTATCATTGGGTTCATCTACCACTGATCCCGATTAACTTAGATTAAAGGTGTTGTTGATGTTGATGTTGATATTTAGGTTGCTACAGTTGATTTTAGTTAACGCATTAGTCTAGACCTATGTAAAGACATACCGAATCTTTTAATTCATTTACCAAAAAAATAAAAATCAAGTCTTTCACTTTGAGACAATCGAAAGGAGCATTGATGCGGATTATTTGTTTATAAATGCTTCATTTTTTTTGCTTTTGGATTGACAAAGTTGTGTTAAGTTTTGTATGATTTAATTGATATAAGTAGAACAAAATAGAAATGGTACTGCAATTACTGGAGCATTAATGGGCTTTTGGGCATTCCGCAGTACAGAGATTTGTTCTGTATAACAACCTTCTGAGACTTTAACTTCCTACACCAGTAGGATTTCTAATACACCCAACATTTTCAACAAATGTCAATAATACCCTTCTTCCTTTTTAACATACACCAACAAGTTTTTTCATGATTTTTCTTCCAGCTTCTTCGATGTTGACGCAGAAGTGGTTGTTCATTGTTGCCGCTTGGTTGTCGTTTCTTGGCTGCATTTTGCATTGTTGGGTTGGTTGTGGAAGTCGTGGTTAGCATTGGTGGAGGTTCCATTGGTCGCTGGCGTCATCAGAGGTAAGTTCTGCAACCTGGTAACTATAGCTAGTGCCTCACGGATTGCCAATCCGTTAGGATCATACGGATTGCCAATCCGTATGGGTATTTTCTTTAACTGTTTTATTTTGAATATTTTAAAAGTATTATTAATTAATGTATGTGTCCTATTTTCATTCAAAAATATATTGTGAAGTTAATATTTTTTGTAAGATATTTTTGTGAATATGATTATTATGCATTTAGTTTTTTAATGATGGTTATTTTTTAATTTGTTTGTTAAGATGGATAACGATAATTAGATGCATGATAATATCATGTTTGAAGAAATGAATATGAGTGAAGACAAGGGAGGCGAACCATTTGCGTGTGACAATAACAACTCTTCAATTGATTGTTCCGATGCATTCAATACTTCAAAGGTATTTGTACGATGTGATATTTCATAAAAGCTAGTAAATTTAATATTTAACCACTGTTAAATATGTATTATCAATTTTTGTAGGTGTTTAAGTCTCGTGAGGAGTTATTGGAATGAGCTCGTAGTGTTGCATATGAGATTGGATTTGTAGCTGTGATAATGCGGTCGGACACAGCAACTGGAAAGAGGGGGAAAACCTCATTTCTTTTGATAGGTTGTGAAACGAGTGAAAAGTATAGAGCATTCAACAAAGATTTAGTACAGACGACCACTAGCACGAGAAAGTGTGGTTGTCCTTTTAAGTTGCGAGGGAAACCAGTCGTAGGAGGTGAAGGCTGGATGGTGAAGTTAGTATGTGGGTTACATAATCATCGTTTGGCCAAGTCAATGACTGGACATCCATATGCTGGTCGTTTAACTGAGGAAGAGAAGGTAATTGTTGCTGAAATGACAAAGTCAAGAGTTAAACCAAAGAATATTATGATGAGTTTAAAAGATCGCAATCCCGAAAGTTATACAACAATGAAACAAGTCTACAATGCAAGATATGCGTACCGTACTTCTGTTAGAGGCAACAATATTGAAATGCAACAATTGATGAAGCTTCTTGAATGCGATACATATATCCATTGGCATAGACTGAAGGATGAAGATGTTCTACGAGACATATTCTGGGCACATCCTGATTCAGTGAAGTTGATAAATTCATGTAATTTGGTATTTCTCATTAACAGCACATACAAGACGAACAAGTATAGACTCCCTTTGCTGGACATTGTTGGTGTGACACCTACTGGGATGACATTTTCAGCTGCTTTTGCATATTTGGAGGGTGAACGTATCAACAATGTTGTATGGGTGCTTGAACGATTTAGAGGCCTTTTTTTTTAAAAGTGAGGTTTTTCCTAAAGTCATTGTCACAGACAGAGATGCAGCCCTGATGAATGCCATCCAACAGGTTTTCCCTGACACTACCAACTTGTTGTGTCGATTCCACATTGACAAGAATGTCAAGGCTAAGTGTAAAACGCTTGTGGGACAAAACAATGAATGGGACTATGTCATGGAAGCGTGGGGAAGTCTTGTAGATTGTGCTTCTAAAAATGCATATGAAGACTGCCTTATGAAGTTTGAGTGTGCTTGCGCACCATGGCCAATATTTGTTCAATATGTTAAAGACACATGGTTGATTCCCCACAAAGAAAGATTTGTCACAACATGGACCAATAAAGTCATGCATGTTGGAAACACTACTACAAACAGGTAAATCCTTTACAATACAT
>PYAF01000031.1:504513-539828 GCA_007407185.1 Glycine tomentella
AAATTACTTGATGAATCAAAATCAGAGTTTCTTTGCCCTTTGGATCTTTATCACAAAAACAATCAAGATTCTTTATCCAAGATCAATCCAAGACTTGTAATGCCTCAAGAAACAATATGTAAAAACAGAATTCACAAAGAGAATTGACAATTATGCAGAAAATGAGAGAACACACAAGATTTATACTGGTTCACCTCAAGCACTATAAGGCTACATCCAGTTTCTTCTACTCAACACTAGAGTAGAGTTCCACTATAACAAATATTATCCTTACAAGCAATTACAAGCTTCTTTTTTGTCAACCTTAGATAAAGTTCAGAAGTCTAAAAACCTATTAGACCCTTAGAAGCAACACCCACACTGAGAACACTACTCAGCTGTCTTTAGAGAAACACTATCTTTAATCTTGCAAGGAAAAACCCAATTACAATGGAACTTCACATACAAAGATTCAATCAGAATTTTACACCATCAAAAGAGTAAGGAAAGAATTCACCTGATGATCCAAGAATGATATGCATAATGATGAAAATACCAGGTTGAATGCAGAAACAATATGCAAAACAAGTCTTTCCTTAAACTTTGAAATGAATTGACTTGCTTCACTAAATCCTAATGACCCATTCTTGTTTTAATGGAAGCAAGACCTTTAGAACCCAGAAGAAAGCCTTTGTGAATGCTTGGAAAGCTCTTAGAATGCTCAGTGCTCGAAAATTCAATTTCTATTTTGTTCTATCAATCAGACAAGGCAAGGGTTCTATTTATACTAAAAACAGTAACATAAATAATCGATTAAATAAGCTCCTGTAATCGATTGTTTATCATTTGTAATCGATTACACACGCTCCCGTAATCAATTAAAGGTGTTCATAGTAGGTTCTGAGTTACAGCAACGGGTCATTTAATCGATTATCCCGATGTGTAATCGATTAAGACAGACTTTGCAAAAATCATGTTTGTGAATTGTAATCGATTACAATACATGATAATCGATTAAGGCAGACTATGTGCAAAGCATGAAATGAACTAACTAATCGATTACAATAAATGTTAATCGATTAAGACAGACTTATCTCTTTTTCTAAATAGGCAAGTAATCAATTACAGATCAATAGTAATCGATTAAACCAGTCACTCAATCAGATTTATGTGTATACTAGAATGAAATAATCGATTAATACGATGATGTAATCGATTAAATTGTTCTTGATAAATTCCAGAAAGCTTGAAGAGCAATATAATCGATTCTTTAAGTAAAGTAATCGATTATACCAGCTTAAGGCCATTTTTTCAAAATACTTAGCTTCTTTTTAAGTTTCAAAACAATTACTTAAAGCCTTTTATGATGTAATGCATAAATGAATATGGTATGCATGCAAGAACTTGGATCAACAGAAAGCTTTCTTTCCTTTTACATTTAATCACAATCTTCATCTCCAAGCCTTCAAGCATGTTGAAAGTCAAAACATTTCCAAGTCTTTACATCGCTTCAATCTTCAAGAGCTCCCCCTCAAATCAACAACATCAATGACATCTTGTTTTCCAAATTAATATTTTGTGCACCTTTCACTGCAGGGTTGAGTCTGCTCATTGGACCTTAAAGCGGCTAGTA
This sequence comes from Glycine tomentella, assembly GCA_007407185.1. Lineage (NCBI taxonomy): Eukaryota > Viridiplantae > Streptophyta > Magnoliopsida > Fabales > Fabaceae > Glycine > Glycine tomentella. The sequence continues at coordinate 506,126 of PYAF01000031.1, forward strand.
CAAAATAGCGTTGGAGATCTGTGTAATGTTTGGGATGCCATGAACAATATGATCACCTTGCAACACAATGAAATAAAGGCTTCTTTTGAGACAAGCACGCATGTCGTAGGACATTCCTTTAAAGTGACATTGTACAAAAGACTCGTCAGCATGGTTTCAAGGTATGCGTTAAATCTAATTGCTGCAGAGTTTGACCGAGTTCATTATGCAGGCGTTGATAGTTCTCGTTGTGGATGTGTGTTGAGAAGCACGTGTGGTTTGCCTTGTGCATGTAAGCTAGCCAAACATAATCTTTCCAGCATACCACTAGGTACCGTACACATGTTTTGGCGAAGGTTACATTTCTCTGACCAAGGTGTCGATGACTGTGAAGTGACGATAACTAACGAGATGGAAGCAATTTCTAAGCGATTTGAAAGTCTTGACATGTGTGGCAAGGTAACTTTAAAGACCAAACTCAAAGAAATAACATATCCTAATCAAAATTCCATGTGTCCTCCTCCTGAAAAGGTCAAGACTAAAAGGGCTTAAAAGAAAAATGTCACCAAACACGAAAGATCAACAAAGTGGGATCCATCGTATTTTGAATATGTGGATGCGTTATATTCTCAGCATGACAGTTGCTCATCTAAACAAAAGTCTGCATCAACATGTTCAAGACCTATACCGATGGGTAATATCCCAATGCTAGATCAATTTTTGCCATGCATGAGGAATTACATTATTGGAGTATGTGACGTTAAAGCTGACGGTAACTGTGGCTATCGTGCCATTACGGCTTTACTTGGTTATGGTGAAGACGCGTGGGCTGTGGTAAGCAACCATTTGTTAAAGGAACTTGCACAATGGTCTGAGGAGTATTGTTTTGTTTGGTGGCTTACAAAGATATGAGGAATTAAAGAGGTCACTCCTTGTTGACGCACTGTCAAATGTAAAGATTTTATTACTCCTTGTCATATGTCAACAATAATTTTGCATTTAATGATACTGATGTAATTGTTAAGCTGCAGGTAACACAGGATAAATGGATGGACATCACTGACATGGGTTATGTATGAAAGATAGGGCCTTGAAGCCTAAAGGCATGTGAGAAGAAAAACAAAAAAAATTTCAAAGCGGAAACACACATACCATTCAAGAATCATTCTTTAGGACATAGATGTTACCTTATTTATATTCGAAATTGGTGATCAAGAATAGGCTTGAAGATACAAGCCCTCTAATGTTGATCCACACCACTTGTTGTCAAGACTCAAGAACACTTCTTGAATGCCACCAACAAACACCAAAGGAGGCAAGCTAGGCGCACCAATGGAGAGGAAGAAGGTTAGGTTTTGAAGTGTTTTATTTATTTAAGAGACTCACCAATAGATGATATTGGTGGCTGAATTTTCAGCCAAAACTCACACAAAGGGGCACGTGAAAAGGAGGAAGATAGATGGGGTTTTTCCTCAAAAAACCATTATATGAGAACTATGATCACAAGAGTATATTTATAGAAGAGTTTTAGGTCAGATTTTTAACCATAAAATTCTGATCATTAAGCACCTCACATGTGAAGAAAAGATAGGGTTGTTGTATTTCAAAAATTGCCAACAACCTCCTATCTTATCTTCTTAAGACCAAGTCAATTACTTGGAATTTATTTTGCCAAATAATAATCAAATATCCAGTCGTATGATAAGCCTCTAATCAGCCCTCAAACTTCTTCCTAAAATCTAGGATATGATCATGATAAGATGCTAGTTGAATTCAAATTAAAATCTAGCTCTTATCTTCTCCTTTTGATATGAAACTATGTCCTATAGTTAACTCATATTTAAATTCAAAATTTAAATTATCAAATTTAAATATTAGATAATTAATTAACTATTTAAATTAATTAATAATGTCTTGGACTATCCAAACCCATTAACTCCATTCATGCGCCCTTTTCTCTTTAAGATAAGTTTCTAAATTCTTTCTTGGGCTAACAACCATTATTAGGCCCAAAACCTTTAATGCTATAATGTCATGACAATAAAGTGTTAGTGTGTGACCCATTAGGCCCAACATAGCTACTAACATAAATGAGTTTGGGTCCAACAAGGCCTCTACCCATTTAATGACAACACAGAGTACTAGCAATGCTTTGTTGCCCCAGAACTAGTTAGGTAAATGACAAGATTATCCTATTAAATCAATTTGGTTTCCGTATGTATTTCCTTTCGTCTCGGTTACCTTCCCATAAAACCTAGGGTAAGGAAACGTATCAACCCTTGCAGTCTAGGGTAAGCTTTAATACGAAATAGGGAGTCTCCAATTTTACTGACTCTCAAGGCAAATCATCTCATGATTTCTTTTACTATGCATAGATTCCCGAGTCCCGTAAATGTCATCCCAATTTCTCCGATTTACAGATAACCTAATCTCTTAAAGAGATTTGACGAATTCCTTCAGCTAGTCACCCTAGACTCGTGTTCTTTCAGGACATGCCCAAAGGTATACCTATGTGTCTCCATGTTTTAGGCAGACGAGATATACAATCAAAGCATGTCTTCTAGAACACAGTCTAGGTGAAAACTTCTGATCTAAGGAAAGACACATCCAAATAATAAGAGACTTCTCTAATGATACTATCTGTGAGATTTCCTCATAGAGTCTCTTTGTGCATCCGTTCAGTGCGAGCTATACCCTTATAGGTCCACCCACGACTTTAGCTAAGACATCTCCATGCCTGTAGCTCATGAGGTCTTTACCTTGTATCTGCATACAAGTATAACTCGTGCTAGTCTTACCCGAGATCGCTGATCGCCATTCTCAGTGTTTCTAGACTAGGAACTTAAATTTAGGAGTAGACATCTGGTATCCATGAATCCTCATGATCGTGATCCCATCACTGATATTCAAGAGATAATTATTCTATTCCAAGGGTTTTATCCAGTTACTCATATATTAATAATAATAATAATATCGAGACAAAATATGAAACAAGATAAAGAGCGCTTATAATTTATTCATGACAATATGAAAAGTACATGTACGTCCTAATCTAATGAAAAGATTGTCTCTAGGACATCCATATACTAACAATGTAATTGTTTCACGTTATAACCTTGTCATTGTTAGTCTTTCTAAGCAACAAAGTATGACCTTTTTTCCCCTTAGAACCCAACCGCCTAGAGATTCTGTTGTACATCGCGTCATTTGTATTGGGCATGTGTATGGAAATCATTTTGTTCAGGTAATATCAAAACGCTTTAATTTGTGTACATGATTATAACAGATGTCATTAACAATAAATGTAATTGTCATCATTTTGTTCAGGTTGCATTGCGAAACGGTTATCCTATGCCACCAATTGCTTTATTATGGTCAAGACATTGTCATCCTGAAGCAAAAGAGTGGCCAGCTAGTTACATTAGTCGAATGCAGAAGTATACCAGCTTGACAACATTACCACCAGCTTATGTTGATCTGGGGTGTGATAGGGGGTCTTAAGACTGGCATACATTGTGACTTCATTTTCTATTTTCATGTGTGTTCACCTAAATGGCAGGAAGTTTTAATTGTATAACTGATGGATTATTTTATTTGACAAATGAAAATACTCACGCAGATGGATAATGTTCAAACCATGTTAATATATGAAATGAAATGTTTCAACAATATAATAATGTTAACACATATGTTTATATAGTGTCGTACAAATAATGTAACAACTCAATCTCGCCGCGGTCCATTCCTAGGACGTCTAGACTGCACATACACTCTTCGATCATCACATACACTGCCTGCTAATGTGATACATTGATCCACAATGTTGTATGCATCAGTGCCAACAGTCACCATGTGAAGATCTATCAACCGTTGCAAACTCTCTGCAATGGTTTGGCACGCGCCCTGAAAAAGGTTTGAAAAAAATGTATAAGAGGTCACAAGGCCATAAAATATTAAAATATTAAACATTTCTAAATACTAGAATGAAGTTTTAATTTCATTTACCACTGCATGTCAAGGCATGTCAAGCTCATCATCTTCAGGGTCAACCATTGGCTCTGCCATACTAGCTGGTGGATCAGGTGCGGGATCTGGCACGACAGGAGGAGCTCTGAGTTCCCCAGGTGTGGCGGGGTCATGAAAGGTTGCGATATCTGGTAGAACCAATCCAAATATGCAACATCACACTGCCCGGGGTAACTGGAAGGGGCTGCGGTGACTGTCAGGTGCTGTGAAAAATGAAGCCAACTCTCATCCACCTCTTCATCTGACGGGGTAGGCAAGCTCAGAAGAGACGGGATGCTCTGAATGAATCCAAACTGTCTGAGTACCCTCTCTGGATGGTACCTGACACAGTATGGACCCCAACGGATATGGCCTGAGTACAGACTGATAACTTCAAAGGCACGGGCCGCACGGTGATCCTTGTATGGAGTCCAATACACAGTGTCAGTCGTCAACCTATCTAGTCACCTACGATATGTACTGACAGGTAACGCCTTCCCCGGCTTCCAGCGGCACGCCCGTGGCTGGCTCTCTACATATTCCTCATCTGCAATCATGTTGGCAACGGCAAGAAAGTGCTCGTATACCCAACACTGCAGTAACCAAACAAGCAAACACAAATTTGCAGTTGAAATTCAACCAAAACATTAAATAAATAACAAATATTAACTTAGATTATAAAAAACACCTGAAGCAGACTAATATAACCAGTAAGATGTTTATCGTGATGCTGACACAGAGTTCAAGTTATCGTACATGTGTTGGAGTGTAGCCGCACCCCAACTGAACCCGCCAGATTGGTGGAGATCACGAAATGCCTCCAAGAATACCACACCGATATGTGTGGCGCTCTTGTTAGCAAAAATCGTGCAACCAACCAAATGGAGCAAATAAGCTCTGGCTGCCACCGTCCACTGCATCTGGTCACACCTCTCAGCATATAAATCCCGCAACCATGACAGACGAACATAAGCTCCATGGCACTGTTTTGTCTCTGCAGCAGCCTGATCGGGGGTAACCTCAAGCAACTCCACAAGTAATGCAATCGCCTCATCAACATCCAAAAGCTCGTACGTCTGCAACGCACTCATGACTGGTAGATGAAATAGAGATGCGACGGCGTCCAGCGTGATCGTCATTTCTCCGATCGGCAAATGGAAACTGCTAGTCTCCTTATGTCACTTCTCCACAAATGCCGAGATTAAACCCCGGTCACCTGTATCCAGCGAACAGGTGATCAATGGGCTTAATCTTGTACCTGCGACCAAGCCTTCAATCTCAGGCACAGGCCTGCCAAATTTATGAATCTTTCTCCCATGAGATGCCAACTTAAGCTCGGGCCGTTCCTGTATTAGTGGTTAGTTACATAGCCATACCCTAACGCCAAAATAATTCTCAAATTGAACTATATTTAAATACAATCGTACCTCTTCCCTCCAAACCCTAGGTGCAATATGTTCAGCATAATGAGTCAACACTGAAGTGTCATGGGGCCCACCAGGAATTCCCTCAACATCAGTGGCATCAATGCTTCCCTCGACTTCAACCTGAACAGGTGCAACAACGTCAACATCATCAGCGGCTACATCAGTAGGCACGTCCTCAACAACACCAGTCATCCCGCGTTGTCTCCGTGCTGATGTTGTAGGCCTTCGCTGTGCAGGGGGTTCTTCTTCAGTGGCATCTCTTGCCAAAGCTCGTCGTAATCTTATCGTCTTAACCATAATCTGACATTGAAACCAATTAGTTATATTACAATCATAGCCATATCGATCAAAACAAACCTTTCAGATAAGTCACCTGACAAGTGTGGATCAGACCATAGCCATGCGTATCAAAAACTTACAATTGAATAAAACACTTCAAATTACTCATTTATAACATTTCAAATTACTCATTACATCATCATAATTAGTCACCTAACAAGTGTGGATCAGACCATGGCCATGGCATGTGGATGAAAAACTAATTATCAGGGTCCATAACATTACACAACATGCTTCCGACATCATATAAAAAAACCCCTCAGTGGGAAACAAGCTCAGTGGCAAACACAGTACAAAAAAAATCAAAAAAAATCCATACGGATTGCTAATCCGTGAAGCACATACGGATTGCCAATCCGTATGATTCTTACGAATTGGCGATCCGTATGTGCTTCACGGATTAGCAATCCATAGACTCCTTACGGATCATCAATCCGTATGAATCATACGGATTGGTGATCCGTATGAGCCTTACGGATTACCAATCCGTATGTTCCGTACGGATCACCAATCCGTATGGACCACACAGATCACTAATCCGTATGACTCATACGGATCGCCAATACGTATGATTCATACGGATTTATGATCCGTAAGGAGTCTACGGATTGCTAATCCGTGAAGCACATTCGGATTTCAAAACAAAAAGCCTCATACGGATTACGGATTGCCAATCCGTAAGGCATACGGATCATCAATCCGTATGAATTCAGCCTTATGGATCACCAATATTTCTTACGGATTGCCAATCTATACTCAACATATACGAATGTCAAACGACGATAAACGAAGGGTCACTTACCTCGTCGCGGAGAAAAACAGCCACATATACGCTGGCGACCACCACCACAAATGACGACAACCACCCACAACAGCAGAGACGACCACCACCGCGCAGCAACGAAACGGCAACCTTGCAGAGAGAAGAGAAGACGACGGAGGGAGAGAAAGAAGCGCACGCACGAATGAATGGTGTATTAGAAATTTTAATTTCGTTATGTTTTATTATTTTAAACAAGGGTTATTTTTGGAAATTTACAAATTATTGCTGGGTGTATTAGAAGTTTTCCTGGTGTAGGAAGTTAAAGCCAGCTTCTGAATTCAGAGATTCATATAGTGGTCCAAACTACAACAATCGGAAACGTGATACTATAGCAATGTAAAATCCCATAGGCTGTCAACTTAAATTTTCCAACAAAGACAAACAAAAAAAGTTGCATGAATTTACCAGATAGTAAGTACAAACACATGGCCACCACAATTCTCCTGTGACTATAATTTCAATTGCTAAATGAGTAATGGAGCTTAGTTGGGACGATAGTAAGTACAAAATTTAAAAAACTTAAAAAATAGTATCCACCCAATAAAACCAAAATAACAGCCCAATAAAACCAAAATAACAGCTCTGCAGGTTCAGAAACAACTTTCTAACAAAAACCTTATCAAGAAGCTTCCAAATCCAGAAGGTACAGGGATGCACATGTTCTTATCGCAGCCACACTAAAATACTGGTATGTTTTTATTCACGTGAACTCTAATATGCTTTCTACCAAATGAAGAGACTATTATTTAGGATCATTTTCACAGCATAAAGATACTTCAGCATTCTTTTTTTATCTGAACTTAATTTATATATTTTGTGAATTGCCGTTGCTTGTTTAAGGGACTTCTTGGTTCAAGTTTCCTGCAGTTCTTGTAACTAATTGTTAGTTTTCATTCAATTGAGTTTATTTGTTTGTCATCCACTTGAAAAGAGACTTAATATTTATTTATATAGCATGACACAGTCCTTGATAGTTGATAGATAAAGATGCTTTTCAATTTCAAATTAGTTATGATGATAGGACAATAATCAAGTGGCAGATAAAGTACCAAAGAAAAATCCAAACTTCCGAACACATCAGTTAAAAATTGATCACTATGGATCTATACAAAGTAATAAACAAGACATACATCAATATCCTTTCTATTATTTCACATGTAACGAAATGCTGCCATGTGATCTCTACCCATCAAACAATAATAAAAAGAAAGTAACGCCCTACGGGTGTACTTATTCTTTCTAAGCTCAAGTGATGAAATTATTAAACAGAATTACAGCTAAGTTGAAGATGAATACTAAGGGAAAAAATACAGTATATAAATAGTTCCACTTCCAAGTTCTGTGGCTGTTATGCAGTTCACCAAAAACCAATTCATGCTTTGCCATTGGCCACTGATGCTCCAGCAGGGTTAAGCTCATCCCAAGCTTCAATCCAAGTTACCATGGCATCTGCCAACTTGTCAAAGTAAGGATCAATCTTGGAAAGCTTTTCCTTGACTTGCTTGGCAAGCTCAATGTAGCACTTCTGAACAGTGGTAGCTTCTTTAGGAAGAACAACGCTCTGGAAAAACGGGATAATGTCTTCTTGCCAGAATATGCCTTTGTACTCTTTCCTCAAGTTAACAAATGGGTTGCTGGCCTTGCTGTGATAGATATAGGGCAGACCAGTCTTGATTCCCAATCCCAAGTGATCACAGATTACCTAAACAATCATCATTATCGTATATCTCAGTTGTTTTCATGCAATAATATTCATATAAGTACAACGATCAATTGATTGCGTAGAATTGGGAAAATAAAAGACAACAATAGACCTTGCAGCACCAGCCAGCCCACATGTCGTCGTAGCGTCCAATAGGCTGACCATCACCCATGAGACCAAAGTACATTGCTGCTCCTATGAGATCACGATCAAAGGCCAAGTTCATTCCACACATGGGAAACAAAGTGCCCTTTGGTATGGTCAAAATAGCATCCACATACCTTGTAATAATCACAATATTCACAGTCAAACTTCCATACAACTTAATGTTTTTGAAATTTTCAAAGGGTCATAGGAGTACAAGTAGTACCTAGTGTTCCTCTCAAGAGGCTTCACAAGCTGAGTAGGAGCATCGTAGTCTGGGATGTTGAGCCAAAGACCATGAGAAACTGCAGTTGGTACACCTTCCCGGAGACTGAAGGGGTAACCACGAACAAAATCTGCACCTTCTCGGAAAGGTTCATAGAGGGTGTTGAAAAAGTAGGGTGTGGATGGGCAGAGGAGGTTTTCTATATGCTGCTTAAGTGCATTAATCTTGTGTCCGGATGGATTAGTGGCAACCTAAGTCACAACAAAAATAAGTGTTAAATCATAAATCCTACAATTTTAAATCAAAGATTAGAAAGAAACACACATTGATGAAATCCAAAAACGTATTACCATATATGGCTAACAAAATAAGTAAATAAAACCAATGTCAACATTAATACATATAGCTGGAGGACACTTCAGGATCCCATCCTTTGCAAATGATTCAATCTATATCATGTTATTATTCACCAAATGTAGACACAAAATCTAACCGTAGTATCAAATTTTCAATTAAGGAGAGTGAAACAGAAGACAAACAAACTGTACATCATGGACCAACATCAAAGCTTCACAATAAAAGAATACCACATCAATGTGGACACCTCCCACTGTGGAGATTTAAACCTCAATTCGGCACATTGTGGAAAGCTAATACCATCCATTAGACCTAACTCTGTTGGTCCACAAATCACTAATTATACAGTAACAAACCGACATTCTGTTTCAAACAGATCATAAAGCCAAAAAGAAGATCCAAGCCATGCAATGGCCAGAAACAGCAGAGGCAGTACCATACTATCATCAATTACACTCAAAAGAAATTCACAGAAAACCAACATAACAAGATTCAAACTTTACACGACTAAGAAAGAGATCAACCTTGCAAACCAAACCAAACCATGTCAAGATCTAGCCAATACCAAACTCAAATTACAAAAAACCAAAGAGATCACAACAAAGGGGTACTCACAAAGCAGTCATCATCAATGGTGTAGATGTACTTCTTCTTGGAGACCATGTAGCCAAAGCAACGGCATGCAGAGTCCTTGAAGGAGATGCAATTGGCCTTGGGGCCAAGGATCCTGTTGATGTCATTGCGGTTGTAGAGCTCATAGTCAAAGCCTTCAGGGACCTTGATGATCTTTGAAGGGTCTCCATCTTGCACAATAATGAGATGGTAAGGCTCAAAGAATGGCCTCCACATCTCCAAGAAATCCAGGTTCCTGATCGTTGGGATCACGATGTCCAGCTCATCTTTCAAAAGGGGTGTTGCTGATGCCATTGGAACAACACAAACTTGTTGTTGTGACTTGTCTGTGTGATAGAGTTTCACAAACACAGTTGTGTGTGTTGTGTTTGAAGATGCAGAGGGAGAGAGGAAGTTTGTAATGGGGTATAATATAAATGACTGGCACGTGCGAGACCGCTGTTTTCGGCACGAGTGGGAGAGCTTTCAGAGAGACGTGTCTGAATGTTTAAGGTAAGAAGACTCCTTCAACTTCAAACGTTGGTGGTGTGTGATTGCCGTACCAGGTGCACACTCACCATAAATCAGAAAGAAAATATTATTAATACTTATAGTAACTCATGATAATAATAGTAAATTAATTATTGTGTTTTGTTTTATGTGTTGGGGTTAAAGCATATTGATGTGGTAGAGATTTGTGAGAATCATATTTTGGTTAATTTGCTTGATTTGATATAGAAAAATATGTTTGACCTGATTATGAAGAGAGATCACTACTAAAGCTTGGTCATGAAATTATAATTTCTTTTGCTTTCAATTAACAAGCCAGAACGAGATTAACGTTGAAATGAGGCAAATATAATGGTTCGTTTGTAAAGAAGTTACTATATGATAAGAAGAATAAGCCGTAGGATCCATCAAAATAAGAAATTAATCATCAGAAACCAAGTTTGACGGTTTCTTTATGTACCATAAACAAATATCAGTTTTTCTTTGGGAAATAACAAATCAGTTTATTGATTTTACGACTTGTGATAATTTCATCACTGTTGATATTAAACCTAAAAAAAAAAAACTAAATTAAGATGGTGCTAACTAGGATATATTTCACCGTATATATACCCTTACTTTTGTGATATTCTCTTTCTTTTTAACGGGAGCGATAATTAAATCTAGAATTTTATTAACTTCACATTAGTGTGAAGTTTAGAAACAATCCTCATTAATATTTTTTTATAAAGGGTTTATTTCTTTCAGTATTTTTATCTGATTATGTCAATTATATTTTCTTGATTTCTCACGAATATGGAGTATTTTCCTTCAAAGGCAAACTCTGATTTATGTTAATTATATTTGACCAATAACGCAAATTATTTATGTGAAATTGGAATGTATATGATTCTCCAGAATATCCATATTAAATATAACTTGATTTATTAATTTTATTTTTCTTATAATTATCGCATGGATACATTATGAGTTTAACTTTAATTACATGTGAATATTTCAAGTTAAAAAGAGATTCAAAATGTAAACAATATGTGATATGTGATAGTGACTTTTGATAAAGCCAACTTGATATCAATAACATGCTTATAAAAAAATGTAGATGTCCATGATTTGAGAAACAAAAAGGAAAGGCTAAAAAATAAAAGAAAACAAAATCCAGCAAGTATTTAGTCGATTTTTCAATTAAAAGTCCCAGTTCGATAAAGAATTATTAGTACAATAGTATTACGTCAAAAAAATTAGTACAGTAATATATAAAATTAAAAGATGTCTGCGTTGCTATATTCAGTTATTGCTCTAATTTTTTAGTTTTTTTATGGAATTTTTCAATGAAGAAAAGTCACCCAATAATCCAACACTCCTTCTTTGGCTCTTTCTTTCATTAAAGCAAATAAATTTTTAGGTACAATTAACCTCGACGAGATTTTATGTCATTTTCATGAGCTTCGTCAGAGCATTAAAAAGAAATATGTGTTTTTTCCTCTTCAAATAGTCAATGTGAAGTGAAGAGTAACGGAATTTATATTTGGTACCTTAGATATATAAAGGGGCAAAAGAAAAAGCAATGACTTTTAATAGCTTAAAAATGTCACTTTCTAACTTAAGAAGAATCTTAGGGTGGTGGCTTGGTCAAATTAGTAGTTACAAAAAGAGCCAACCTTATGGACATCTTTGAAAGTGATTTATCACAAACTCTATTAGCTAGCTGAGTCTTCATTTTCTTTTCTTTCCCATTCAATTTTTGCACTATCGTTAGTCAGAATTGTTTGTGACGATTATGCCTTCCCCACTCTTACGCGGCGAAGACTATTATGAAATCTGAACTCTTGAATTCTTTTTTTTCTTCATGATTGAAAAGGGAAAAAAAAAGTAATTTTATTCAAATTTAAGCCAAAAAGAAAAGTCCAAATGTGATCAATAAAATGGCCGGGTGAGTAAAGGTATTCCTCACAACTGCCACAACATAAGTGACACTTTTTTGTCCAGTATAATCCCCTTATTTTGTTAGAAAGTAATTTTACGAGATACAATATTTTTTCTTATTCATAATTATACAATAAGTGGCTCAAGTTTTAGTTTCAACAAAAAGAAAATTGTTATTAATTTTTATAAAAAAGAAAAATCATATATAGCACTATCATTAATCACTTTAAGTCTAACTAATCGTTAGGCCAGCCTCATCTGAATACAATTTCTTTAAATGTAAATAGAGATATAGATATTATAATATGCCTTAAAGGGTCAGAGAATTAAACCTACATTATTTAAGTTTACAACAGCAGCACCATCCATGCAAAGAAAGAAGGGAAGTGAAAGGGTAACTTGCGGATTCATTTTTTGTGTCTTTTGATGCGGAGAGAATAGCGGAAAAAAGGAATTGGAATGCGTATGCAATTAGGGAGTTACACGTTCCTTCGCATATCTCACGTTCTTCTTTGCGTTTAACAATGATAAGAAACGAAGCTAAACAATGTCTTCTGTCCTCATTCGTGGAAAGTTGTGTAGATGAATCATGATGCTAGTCAAAATATCTATCTATACATGTCATTTGTTAATTTGTGTGCTTGCAATACAGTCTTAAAATGCAAATGAACTATAATACTAAATGTTTAGATCTACATCATAGATCTAGATAAGCACATTCTCTCCACACTTTTATTACCTTTCTTATTTGAATCACTTGAGTAAATAGAATCCCATATTAATTTATGATCCAGTGAATTTTGAGCATATGTAATATCAGATTTAGGAAAAAAATATAAATCACTTGAAATCTAAAGATGATTTTTATTGATCACCTTACATAATTGTGATAATCTCATATCGGTAATACTTAATTAATATTTTTTTTTTCTGAATTCCTCCAAGATTTTTGCTGAATTCTTAATCAATATCTTTAACATAATAGTCATCAGAACAAAAGTATAAAAATTAAAAACAATGGCTCAACCAATTTATTTGGACTACAAATAGAATATTTAGCTAACATATATAGCTATAATAAGAGAGTTGAAACAAATAAAAGCCATATTTGCAAATTGCAACACTCGAAACCAAATAGGTAAATCAAAGATAAAAGAGATACATCACCATTATATGGTCCATAACCTATGGCGTGCCTATTTCGTTATTTTTGAACTAAATAGCTAGCTAAATGATCTACATAATGTAAATGAAACTCTGAAGTTGAACTTAGACTTGCCTTTTCTATGCTTGACAGTGTTAGCTTAACAACATATTCGGCACATTTGGTGGAAAATGCATATGCTTTGACGTGAGGACTGTGGCAGAAAGTTCATTGATCAGTCATTTATTGGGTTAGGCAATTTTTTAGTCTAAATGGTATTAGGCCACTGACCACCCAACCCCTCTTCCCATTTACTTTTATTTTATTTTTTTGGTCAATGCCTTGCAATTTACTTTAAAAATTACGATTGTTGCCTATAATATCACTTTCGCACGCGCAGCACGCTATGGTTCTGGTTCTGGTTCTGGTTCTGGTTCCATTCCACAAGTATCCTATTGGTGCTAAGTTCAAGTTCTTTTTTATGTTCAACAAAAGAGCCCAAAAACAAGGCCCAAACAGACAGTAACAACAACAACACTTAAAAACTAACTTCTTAGGTGATCGCTAAATGTACCATTCTCATTGTTAAATGCATTCCTTTTTTACTTTTTGCTAATAACTTTATTCAAATACCTTTTTATCTCTTTTCACTTATTCAAATATTTCCCTCTTCCTTTTGCTTCTCCTGATTGTGCATTTTTCTTTCGTTTCCCATTCTCTGACAAATTTCTTCCTTGTTCCATTTATAACCTTGACTCTTTCTTCCACAATGACACTTTTTCTTCACAATACTATTCTCTAACGAAGTAACGAATGTGGTTAGAAATTTTGGGTACTTTTAGCAATTGTCATGAAAACTACATACTTAAACGGATATAATAACAAAGAATGGGCCTACTATTATTGTAATATTATACCAATTACTATATTATATTATGCTTAAGTCATAATAAGTAATTAGAAGATGTTAACTTTTCTAACGTAGAATTTTTAACCAAATCCGATTAAGAAAAACTTGTCTCAATATTTAAAATTTAACTGTGTTATGAAAATTACGCTTATATAGAGTCTGTTGAGACTTTTTGATCTCTTTAATAAATTCTAAACTTAATAATAACTTGTAAATAATATTTCTTATAATAATATTAATGTCCATATATTACAAAGCCTATAGAAAAATATTACAAATCTGCAACATTAAAAGAAATCTTCCAATTTGTTCCCAATTTGTAGTTGCTCCTCTCGATTTACCTGTCTGGAATGACACGGGAATACACTAAAATAGTGAGAATTCCTAGTAGGTGAAAAATGACTTATCATACAATGTCATCGTCATCATTTCAGCTACTTCGGTTTATCAAAAAAACATATGAACAATCATAGTTGATTTTAATGTCATAAACATATAACCCCGAAGTAGTTTCATTTTATTCATAAACACTTAAAAATAATCTCATACTTCATCATTAGAGCAAGCATAATTTTCAATCATGATAATGCATAGCTTTTCCTTATTAATATCTTCTTTAATACCCTAAACTAGACAATGAGCTCATTACTAGACTTATGTTCCTCCCGCAAGGTCGTGCTCAGCTCAACTGTATCACCCTTTGGGGTCCCATAGGGTTGTGCTTACCTTAACTGTATCACCCTTGGGTCAATATGTCTTTCCTGCAGGATCATGTTCGGCTTAACCGTACCACCCGTTGGGTCCTTCAGGATCGTGCTCAGCTTAACTGTATCACCCTTCAGGTTTTATCTTTCTTTAGTCTTTCCCTCAGGGTCGTGCTCAGCTTAATTGTATCACCCTTTGGGCACCATCAGGGTTATTCATAGACTGTCCGCTTCACCCCTAGGTAAGTCTTTTTATCTTTCTTAATGCATATGACATGCACAATAACATGCAAAGCTACATAACTCTTGTCATGCAATTATGTCACAAAAACACTTTTCAGGAATTTCATAACAACAAGATTTCTCACCACATATGATTCGGTTCTTCCTATAATTTGTGATAATCTACAAGTCATTAAATTCTTATCTTTTAATATGTTAAACTAGACTTCATAAGCTTTCTAACAAAGTATCACATGCCTTAATTCAATTTCTAAAACTCTAGATATAGTATTTTAAAGACAAAACTTCAAATCTACCAGCAGGCACAACTTCTCTTATTGTCTTCGCGACTGCAAGGAGTAAACAATCCATATTTGACTAAATTTTTGATATGTTAGGGATCGCATCTAGATCTTTAATTCCATATATCATAAGCCTAATTTGAGTAACAAATGAGAGAGATATAAATTTTTAAAAATGGGTGACAATAGGTGTTTAAGTGTGGACAATTTTCGAATAGCTTGTGTTCAAATAAATTATGGGCACAATTCACTGCTCAGTTTGGTCCCATATTTTAGGACAGCATAGAGGGCATCCTAATCTTTAAAATGAGTGGTCAAACACCTCGTTTGGTTAAGTACAGAGGGAGATATAGAATTTTTAAAAATAATCCAAAATTCAGCTCAAAGTCATTCAAGTTTTAACACCAATACTCACCAAAAGCTTGGACCTTTTTACATGAAATCACTTCCAAAACACTTACTTAACATGAAAGAAAGCGCTAATGAGCAAGAAAACGAGAAGGTTGGTTCGAGGACCCGTTGGTCAAAGGAAAGGAAAGGGGAGGTCCTTATTCCGGGACGGAGCCGTATGACGCGAGAGTCTCACGTACGGTTCCTTTGAGAAGGGTGTGAGCGGATTGACGGAGCTCTTGGCATTGCTTTGTTTTTCTCTCCTTTCCATTTCTTTCTTCGGAGCCGTTTCTTTTCCTGTCCCCCCCCCCCCACCCATTAATGGTAATGGAACTCTGCGCAAAATTTCGCTTTAGGGACAGTAGATCAAGGGGATGACGGAAGATGGCAGAGAATGTAGAAGATAGCCACTACCCAAGTCGATCCTATTGGCAACAGGCCGTCCAGCACATCTGTCAAGGATCAAGGGGGATCTCATTGTTGCATAGCTATAGCGAAAGCGAGTCTTCACAGGGCAATTGTCACTACTTATGTACCCCTCGGGGAGGTCTCTAAAAAGGAGAGAAAACCATTTCATCTGTATTTGGCACTTCTTTACTTGGCTTAGTCGGACTTGCTTGAATCGATAAGGTTACCGGACTTCTCTGTCTATTCATTGCTAGGACCAGGAGATGAGAGATTTGAGAAGGGCTTTTCACACCTCAAAAAGCAGATAAAGCTAGTATCAAAACTGAACCATAAGATGGGGAAAATCATACCAAATCCAGTCATAACTCAGATCGACTGCATACACTTAGACCTACCCCTACCTTGATGTTGCTTGAACTTTTTCACTCATTTCTTGAAGCAAAGTTGTATAGAATATCTTCAAGAAAGAAAGATATTAAACTTCCACGTGCCATCAAGCTTAAGAGTAAGATACACCAAAATACCATTCAAATAATATCAAGAATCAAGTGATAAATAAACTTAAATCTACACCTACCTTAAACAAGTTTTCTTCCAACTCCTCCAAGTACTTGGTTGCACACCTCAAGGTCTTGAAGGAATGAAAGTTTTATCTTCTATTAGATGGTTTGGAAGGAAGAGAAGAAAATAGAAGTAAAGGACGTAATAGAAGTGAAGGCTACGATTTTTGAGTCAAGAAGGAAGTGAGAAGAATGAAAGCAAAGTGTAAGGAGAAAAGGTGAAAGTTGGTCGTGAGTTAGGGAGGGAGCATATAAGGGTATTATTGTAATCTTTACTCCAAGGGTAGTATTGTAATTTCCACTCCGAAGGTAATATGGTAATTCTCATATCAAAGAAAAGGGTAATATGGGGATATGGGTGTCTAAGTATCTTTAGTAAGCTCCAATTAAAAAAAAAAAAAGTAAATAGAATATGTTTAACAATTTAAAGTTGTATTTACCTATTGCCACAATTTTTGTTGTTTAATCATGAAACTCATGGGCCTAAGTTCGAAAGCCCAATATTGACTAGTGTAAATGAGTCAATTCACTTTTAGTGTGGAGTAGTAGGCTAAAACTTCCTCCACTTTCACTCTTACTTTTTGCATTGGACGATGTAATCGACATAAGCCTTGGAATAAATCTAACTTCATGTTTTTGATCTATCTTTTACTTTTTTTTTTATCATTTTTTGGTACGAAATATTCATCAATTTTATTGGTAAATAACTTTCATTGATAAACTTATTTGACCACTTTTAGCGGATTTCTCTTCTCCTAATCATGTTTTTTTATACAAGATTTGAAACAAGACTTTATTTAAGAAGACTAAGTACAATATCGATCGGTTGTTGATCCTATTGATGATTTATATATAAAGTACTGCCATAATACTAGTATGTGGGGGGTTTGGCCAAAAGGGGATAATTCCATTTGGAAATTAGCAAATGGGGATATTTTTCGAATTAATACCCAAATAGGAATAAGTCGTAGGAAATTTTACGATTCTCGATATGAAGTCGTATAAAAATTCATGACTTTGGCCTTTTATTTTAGTTTTTTAATATTGAAATCGTAAAAACTTCAACGAATTTACAGTCATGTTTTAATTTTCTTATTTTTAATTATTTATATAAAGTAGGAAAAATTTAATGACTTCAAAATCTTGTTGAATTGTTTTATAAATTACTTATTTAATTTTAATGACTCCAAAGTAGTCAAGATTTTTTTTTTAAAATTAATTTTGAACAAATTTTTCAATTTCTACGGCTTTTCTATTTTTATATTTTTGTTACTGATATTGACAAATAATATTAAATTAATATTAATGAAATTATCAAATAATATTAGAAAAATGAATATATTTTTAATTATTTTTATATTTATCATTAAGTAAACTAATAATTTTGTATAATGTGATTAATTAATTTTATTTGATAAATTATTTAAAAAATAAAAAATAATAATTTAGTAATAAAAGTAGTTGTTAAAATGAAAACAACATAATACATTAATATAAATTAAATAATACAAATTAAACACAAACAAAATTAAAAAGTAGAAACAATATTAATATGTAACAAGAGGAGGAAAAGGTTGCAGAATAAATAGACAATAACCATCAACAAATCAAGTGTAAAAAAACTCGTTTTGAGATATTATTATTATTTTTCTTAAACAAATCTATATGTAGTATTTTTTATTTATGTTTAAGTTTTTTGTTTACATATTTTTTTTCATTTACAAAAATAATAATAAAAAAATTATTTCAACATTAGTAACAAAAATATAAAAATATTAAATAAAATAATATAGAGAAATATAAATTGAGTTGAAAATTAATTTAATTTTTTAAAAAATTAACATGATTTTGAAGTTCTTGAAATTAAATAAATAATTAAAAAAACTAATTTGACACGACTTTATATAAATAATTAAAAATTAAAAATTAAAACTTGATTTTGAAATTTTTACGACTTTAATATTAAAAAAATATATCTATAATTTAATCCTATTTAGATATTAATTTAAAAATATTCTCACTTAATAAATTTCAAATGAAGTTATCTCTCTTGGTCAAACCTCCCTCCCTTGTGTGTCCATGTATGATTTGAATATTTTTACATAAATTCTTCAAGAACATGAATGTGTCCTAACTTTTTTTAGTTTCGGTTCAAAGTTCAAACCGAATCCTGAAATTAGACCGGCTTAGCATAACTTTGAAATCCGAGGCCTTTTTCGGCCTGGTCCAAGTGCTCATCAGTTGAAAGGGCCATATAGGAGCATCCTTGAGTGGGGGTTAACTTCCTACACCCAGCAAAGTTCTAATACACCCAGCACTTTTGTAAAAAAGGCAATATTACCCTTGTACGTTTTGCTTTACTTTCCCTTGTCATTGATTATTTTCACATACACCAGCTGCTGAATCTTCTTCCTTCTCGTCTTCTTCTTCCGTCTGATGTGTTTATTGGTTCTGGCTTCTTGGTTCTAGCTTGGATTGTTGGGTTGAGGTCGTTGTTAGCAGTCGTGGAGGTTTCATTGGCCGGGATCGTCGTCGTCGGAGGTAAGTTGTACTGTTTCTGGGGACACGCATATGGATTGGCAATCCGTACTAGTTATACGGATTGGCAATCCGTATGGGGGCTTTTTTTCTGTTTGTTTTGGTTTTTGGTTTTTTTTTTAAAATATTTGTGTTGTTTTTGTTAAAGGTATTAATAATTAATGTATTTTTCCTTTTTCAATTAAAATAACAGTTAAGTTTTGAATTATGACGGAAATTTGTTTTGAATTAATCACAAAGTTGTAAAATGAATATAAAGATACTTTTTGATAATGATTATTTGTTTTGAATTTGTTTGTTTATTAAGAAGGACAACGATGATTGGATGCATGATGATATTATGGCGGAAGAAAATAATATGGGTGAAGACAACAGAGGTGAACCGTTTGCATTTGAGAATAACAACTCTGTGATTGATTGTTTTGATGCATTTAAGACTTCAAAGGTATTTATGTGATAAAGTAGCATATTGAATGTCAGTAAATAATTAATTTCATGAGATTGAGCATGTATTCTGAAATGTTGTAGGTGTTTAATTCTTGTGACGAGGTATTGCAATGGGCTCGTAGTCTTGCATATGAGATTGGTTTTGTAGCTGTAGTAATGAGGTCTGACACAGCAACTGGTAAGAGGGGAAGGACCTCATTTATTTTGATAGGTTGTGAAAGGAGTGGAAACTATAGAACATTCAACAAAGATTTAGTACGCATGACCACTAGTAGTAAAAAATGCGGTTGTCCTTTTAAGTTGCGATGAAAACCTGTCGTAGGTGGTGAAGGGTGGATGGTCAAGTTAATCTGCGAGTTATACAACCATTGTTTGGCTAAGTCATTCACTGGACATCCATATGCTGGTCGTTTAATTGAGGAAGAGAAGGTAATTGTTGCTGATATGACTAAGTCAAGGGTTAAACCAAAGAATATTATGCTCACTTTAAAAGATCGTAATCCTAAAAGTTATACAACAATGAAACAAGTGTACAATGCAAGATATGCATACCGTACTTCTATAAGAGACAACAATACTGAAATACAACATTTAATGAAGCTTCTTCATCGTGATATGTATGTCCACTGGCATAGAGTGAAGGACGAAAATGTTGTCCGAGACATGTTCTGGGCACATCCGGATGCAGTCAAGTTGATAAATTCATGTCATTTGGTTTTTCTAATTGATAGTACATACAAAACAAATAGGTATAGACTCCCTTTGGTTGACATAGTCGGAGTGACACCAACCGGGATGACTTTTTCAGCTGCCTTTGCATATTTGGAGGACGAACGTACGAACAATCTTGTATGGGCTCTTGAACGATTTAGAGGGCTTTTTTTGAAGAGTGAATTTTTCCCTAATGTCATTGTGACAGACAGAGATACAGCCCTCATGAATGCGATCAAAGATGTTTTCCCTGGCACAATGAACTTGTTGTGTCGGTTCCACATTGACAAGAATGTCAAGGCAAAATGTAAAATGCTCGTGGGATAAAACAATTCATGGGAGTATGTCATGGAAGCATGGGGAAATCTTGTAGATTGTGCTTTTGAAAATGAATGGGATGAGTGTCTGATGAGGTTTGAATGTGTTTGTGCACCATGGCCAATATTTGTTCAATATGTGAAAGACACGTGGTTGATCCCTCACAAAGAACGATTTGTCACAGCATGGACTAATAAAGTCATGCATTTTGGCCACACCACTACGAATAGGTAAATGCTTTACAACAGAAAGTTTACAATTACATTAAACTGCATGGTCATGATTTAGTTAACCGGTGTTATTTTAACCGTTTACTACAGGGTTGAGTCTGCCCATTGGACCTTAAAGCGACTACTGCAGGACAGTCTTGGAGATCTATGTAATGTATGGGATGCGATGAACAACATGATCACGTTACAACACATTGAGATTAAGGCTTCTTTTGAGACAAGCACACATGTTGTTGGACATATGTTTAAAACCACGTTATACAAAAGACTTGTAGGCATGGTTTCCAGGTATGCGTTAAATGAAATTGCCGCAGAGTTTGACCGAGTTAAGCATGTAGGTGTAGATCGTTCTCGTTGTGGATGTGTGTTAAGAAGTACGCATGGTTTGCCTTGTGCATGTGAGTTAGCAAAGTATAATCTTGGCAGCATACCACTGGGCACGGTACACATGTTTTGGCGGAGATGCATATGTCGGACTCAGGTGTTGATGAGATGGAGGTCACCATCACAGAAGAGATGGAAGCGATATCGAAGCGATTTGAAAGTCTTGACTTGTGTGGCAAAGTTACTCTTAAGACTAAATTGAAAGAAATAGCGTATCCTGATCAAACATCAATGTGTCCTCCTCCTGAAAAGGTCAAGACAAAAGGGGCGCAAAAGAAAAACCTTACGAAGCACGAAAGATCAACCAAGCGAGATCCATCGTACTTTGAGTACGTCGACGCATTACATTCTCAGCATGATAGTTGCTCCTCTGTACCACAGCCTGCTTCAACATCTTCAAGTCCTTTACCGATGGGTGATATTCCAATGCTGGATCAGTTCCTTCCGTGCATGAGAAATTACATTATTGGTGTATGTGATGTTAAAGCGGATAGTAATTGTGGATATCAGGTTATTGCGGCTCAACTGGGTTTTGGTGAAGATGGATGGCCTGTGGTTCGTAACCATTTGCTTAAGGAACTTAACGAATGGTCTGAAGACTATATTCTATTGTTTGGTGGATTACAAAGATTTGAGGACTTAAAGAGGTCACTACTTGTCGACGGATTCTCAATGGTAAATGTGACTTGTGTTGGTGTGATAATATTACCATATTGTTGTGGTGCATAACACTTATACTTTTTCAAAATGCAGGTAACACAGGATAAATGGATGGATGTTACGGACATAGGTTATGTAATTGCTTCACGTTATAACCTGGTTCTTGTTTGTCTTTCTAAGCAACAAAATATGACTTTTTTCCCGCTTAGAAACCAACCGCCTATAGATCCTGCGGTACATCGCGTCATTTGTATCGGTCATGTATATGGAAACCATTTTGTTCAGGTATAACTAATGTCGTTTTATGTGTTTCCAATCATTTTACTTGTGTACATACTTATAACAGATGTTATTAACAATAAAAGGGTTTGTGTTCAGGTTGCATTGCGAGATGGCTGTCCTACGCCACCAATTGCTTTATTATGGTCAAGACATTGTCAACCTCAAGCAAAAGAGTGGCCATGTAGTTACATTAGTCGACTGCAGAAGTATACAAGCTTGACAACACTGCCACCAGCTTATGTTGATCTGGGCTGTGACAGGGGGTCTCAACACTGGCATACATTGTGACTTTCTGTTGTATTATCATGTCTGTTCACCTAAATGATAGGAAGTTATCATTGTGTAACTGCTGGATTATTTTATTTTACTAAAGACAATACTGACGCAGATGGATAATGTTCAAACCATGTAGTAATATGAAATGAAATGTTTTAACAATATAATAATGTTAATACATATGTTTATATAGTGTTGTACAAATAATGTAACAAATCAATCTCCACGCGGTCCAGTCCTACGATGTCTTGAGCGCATATACACTCTCCGATCATCACAGACACTGCGTGCTACTCTAATACAGTCATCAACAGTGTCGTACACATCGGTGCCAGAGATCACCATGCGAAGATCTATAAGCCTCTGCAACCTCTTTGCAATGGTTTGGCATGCGCTCTGCAAAAAAATTAGACAAATTGTGTAAACGGTCATTATAATCATAACAGATTAAACATTTTTTAATACTAGAATGAAGTTTTATTTGTGTTACCATTGCATGGCGAGGCATGTCAGGCTGATCAGCTGCAATGTCACTCGTGGGTCTGCCATAGTAGATGGTGGATCATCTGTGGGAACTGGCACGGGAGGAGGCGCTCTGACCTCCCCAGGCTGAGGCAGGCACATGAAAGGGTGCGATATCTGGTAGAACCAGTCCATATATGCAGCATCGCACTGCCCGGGGTAACTGGAAGGGGTCCTGTGATAATAAGATGATGGGCGTAATGAAGCCAGCTGTCATCCACCTCTTCATCTGACGGGGTGGGCAAGCTCAGGAGAGTGGGGATGGTTTGAATGAAGCCAAACTGTCTGAGTACCCTCTCTGGATGGTACCTGACACAGTAAGAACCCCATCGAATATGGCCTGAGTATAGACAGATGACCTCAAAGGGACGGACCGGACGATGATCGGTGTATGGAGTCCAACAGACATTGTCGGTCGTCAACCTATCTAGTTGCCTCCGATAGGAACTGACAGGTAACACCTTCCCCGGCTTCCAGCGATATGCCCGTGGCTGGCTCTCTACATAGTCCTCATCCGCAATCATGCTGCCAACACTAGGAAAGTGTTCGTATACCCAACACTTAAGTAACCAAAACAACCAAACACAAATAAGCAGTTGAAATTCAACCAAAACATTAAACAAATAACAAATATTAAGTTATATAAAAAAAATTTACCTCAAGCAGACTAATATAACCAGCAAGATGTTTACCATGATGCTGACAGGCGTTGTTCAAGTTATCGTACATGTGTTGGAGTGCAGCCGCACCCCAACTGAACCTGCCAGACTGGTGGAGATTACGAAATGCTTCGAAGAATACCACACCAATATGTGTGGCACTCTTGTTAGCAAAAATCGTGCAACCAACCAAGTGGAGCAAATAAGCTCTGGCTGCCACCGTCCACTGCATCTGCTGACACCTCTCATCATATAACTCCCGCAACCATGACAGACGAACATAAGCTCCATGGCACTGTTTCGTCTTTGTTGCAACCTGGTCATGGGTAACCTCAAGCAACTCTACTAGTAACGCAATCGCCTCATCAATGTCCAAAACATCGTACGTTTGCAACGCACCCATGACTGGTAGATGAAATAGCGATGCCACGTCGTCCAGAGTTATCGTCATCTCTCCGATCGGCAAATGGAAACTTCTAGTCTCCTTATGCCACCTCTCCACAAATGCCGAGATTAAACCCGGTCACCTGTATCTACCGAACAGGTGATCAGTGGGTTTAATCCTGTACCTGCCACCAACCCTTCAATCTCAGGCGCAGGCCGGCCAAACTTCTGAACCTTCCTCCCATGGGATGCCAACTTCAGCTCGGACCGTTCCTGTATTAGTGGTTAGTTACATACACATACCCTAACGCGAAAACAATTCTCAAATTAAACTATGTTTAAATACAATCATACCTCTCTCCTCCAAATCCTAGGTGCAATATGTTCATCGTAATGACTCAACACTGAAGTGTCCTGGGGCCCACCGGGAAATCCGGCAACATCAGAGCATCGATGCTTCCCTCGACCTCAGCCTCAACCTCAGCCTCAACAGGTGCACCATGGTCAACATCCTCAGCAGGCACATCCTCAACAACACCAGTCCTCTGGCGTTGTCTCCGTGCTGATGCTGTCGGTCTTCGCCGTACAGCGGGTTCTTCTTCACTGGCATCTCTTGCCAAAGCCCGCTGTAATCCTATGGTCTTAACCATAATCTGACATTGAAACCAAGTTGTTACATTACAATCATAGCCATCTTCATCAAAATAAAACTTTCAGATAACGATACCTAACAACTGGATTAAAACATACCCATGTGGATCAGAAACCAACTACCAGGTCCATACCATTAGACAACATGATTTTCAAATAACAGTTCAGTTTACTCATAACAATTCAAATTATGTACAAAGTGAGGATCATGAAACCATAGGCATGTGGAGGATCAAAAACAATCTAGTAAATCCATACCATTATGCTCATGACATTTCACATAACAATTTTGACTACATGGTTTTCACAAAACAATTCATTTGTGGCTATCATTTTCCTCATGACATTTCAAATAACCTACCAAATGTAGATCATGAAACCATAGACATGTGGAGGATCAAAAACAATCTAGTTGATCCATACCATTATGCTTATGACATTTCACATAACAATTTTGACTACATGGTTTTCACAAAACAATTCATTTGTGGCTATCATTTTCCTCATGACATTTCAAATTACATAGCACATGTAGATCAAACATAGGCATGTGGAGGATCAAAAACATTCTAGCAAGTCCATACTATTAGACAATTTGGTATTTTAACATAACAATTCATTTAAACAGTTTATTTTGCTCATGATATTTCAAATTACCTAACAAATATAGATCAAACCAAATGCATGTCGAGCTTCAAAATAATCTACAAAGTCCATCCATACCATTACACAACATGCTTTTCACATAACAATTCATTAAATCAGTTCAGTTCATTCATGCAAAAAATTCCTGACTCATCACACACTTAATCTTAAAATTTCAAAAAATCAAAAATTAAGCAAATACCCATACAGATTGACAATCCGTAAGGCTTACGGATTGGCAATCCGTATGACTGATACGGATTGACAATCCGTATGAGTCATAGGAATTGGCAATCCGTATAAGTCATACGGATTGGTAATCCGTATGTCTCATACGGATTGGTGATCCGTAAAGCTACTACGTTTTACAATTTCTTAATACGGATCCTTAATCCGTACAATACACACCTTACGGATTACAAATCCGTACGCATGCCAAACGAAATACGAATCGACAATGTCACTTACCTCGTCGCCGGAAAACTCCAACACCTTCGTCGCCTACCACCAGAGGCCACTGTCCAGAGCCCGAGAGAGGAGAACGACAAGCCTGAACCAAAATCGCTACAAGCAAACGCAGAGCACAACGAGCGAAGAAAAAGCGGAATCAATTCGAATGCTGCTGGGTGTATTAGAATTTGAAAAAAGCTTTTCCTTTATTATTTTAGGCAAAGGCTATTTGTGATAATTCACAAATAGCTGTGCTGGGTGTATTAGAAATTCAACGGGTGTAGGAAGAAACACC
This sequence comes from Glycine tomentella, assembly GCA_007407185.1. Classification (NCBI taxonomy): domain Eukaryota; kingdom Viridiplantae; phylum Streptophyta; class Magnoliopsida; order Fabales; family Fabaceae; genus Glycine; species Glycine tomentella. Next base: position 532,265 of record PYAF01000031.1, read on the forward strand.
CCCTTGAGTGTGGCACTCTAAGCTCTAGCTTTGACCAATGCGTGTTCTAGCCTGATCCACAAATAAATATGCTCCCAAAGGTTTACCAATTAAAACATGGGCTATGTCTCAGTACTGACAAGCCACGCCTATTAAACCAGTGACTGACTTAACCATACCACTTTGCAATTTGCATGCCTCCAATATTCTTCCATATTAAATTTGCATGGTTTGTTACTTTGTTAAGCATTATAGTAAATGCTGCTCAAATTAAAGCATCTTTACACGATGGAAAAAGAAAGAAAGAAAAAAAAAAAAAAAAAAGAGTAACACAAGGAGAGTAGAAAGAAGCTAATTTCATTGATTTATCTACTTTGTTAGGACTTGGAACATATCATCATACAAAAAATAAAACTCCCCTACTATTCCAATATCTCATTACTGTACATGCACAAAGCCTAGTTAGTAATGCGAGACCCTTATGTGCAGTCCATTTGGTGCCACAACTCTAGGGAATTTCATTAGTTTACCTCCTCCTACTTCTTCCCACCTGCAATGGAAACGTTAAATATCACATGTCAGAAACTGCATGTGTTTATTAATTACTACATTCGATTTTCAAAACAGACAAACCAGTGGTTTGTTAATGTGCAGCCTGTGCAGGATCAGTAAGTAACATCCAACAAACAAATTTGTGAAGTGATGGATGTTGAATAGGCAAACAAATAAAGTCTCACCTGTATCTAGTTACAAAGTAGTGTAAGAAAGTGGAAATTTCTGCTATCCCCAACTCCTTCCCAGGACATTGTCTGGTCCCTCCTCCAAATATCAAGAAGTGGCTTTGTGACTCTAGACTGTTACCCTGCATTTTGCAGTCAGTCATTAAATTATGCCTTTCTTTTGTTAAAAGTATGAAATAAAAAAAGAAAATGAAAAAGGTATAGGTATAGGTTGTGTTACAAACCAGCCATCTCCATGGGTTGAATGTTAGTGGATCATGATACAGTAATGGATCATAATTGATCTCTCTCGTATATACATATATCCTCCACCCTTTAGGAATCAAATAGCCTAAAAACATGTAAAAAATAAGCTCCAATAAGTATCTTGATTGCAACAAGATGCTAGTCACACATACTGTTATTTATTTTTATTTTTAAAAAGTGAACAATGTTTTGTAAAATCCATATATGGCCCCTTCCTTATTTTTGTATCTATGACCAAAGCACATTAAAAATATAAAGTGATGCTAATAGAAGAGGAATTTGAGGAAAAAGACATCTTTAGATGGATAACTTGTTAAATATACTAATGGGAGTCAAGTTGGGAAATTTAGCTGATAGGCAATGCCATGTGTCCAATTACACTATCCTAGGGACAAATTTATTAACCGGTTACTTTCTAACACGTTTTATTGATGCTGAAAAAGTGACTGAAAGAAGACCTCAAAAGTCAAAAAACAGCTTCTTGAGCCCATAAACATGAACACCACAAAAGCTAGAGACATATATAACCCACCGTTTAGTTCCATGTCATGAGTTGTTTTTCTTAGAACCCCATTAACTGTTGTAGCTAATCTCGAGGTCTCAAAAATCACCTGCAAAAGGCAGAGATGGCAAAAAAACATCAAAGATCAAACTTCAAAGATTCAACACAATTATTGAAAAGAAAAAAAATAAAACTGAAAAGCATTGAATGAAAAATGATAGCAACATCTTACCGCACGAGTAAACCTCATTGATTTGAGATCATTACAATCAATTGGATCCTCTGGCTTTTTCCTTTCCCTGATGACAAAATGCTCTTTCTGTATTCAGTGTTTTCATAGTCAGGACACAGACAGCACAATAAAGCCATACCAAGATAACTAAAGAAACATAAGAATTCTTGCACTCACTCTTATTTCTTCAAGAACTTTGGGATGGTCATGGAGGTACTTCAGTGCCATCATTGATGTAGTTGAAACAGTTTCATAACCAGAATACATAATTGTAATAATTAGATCAATGATTTCCTCATCAGTTAGTTTGTATCGATTTTCATCTCTATTCATCAAGCAACCAAGCATGTCTACGTGGGCTTCTTGAGATGATTTCCTTTCCTCTAGCACCTGACTAAGAATGCTGATAATACTCTTTCTTGCCTGCAAGACACATTGATTAAAGTATATATTATTAATGTATAATTGAAGAATAGATTGGCAATATGAACAATTTAAAGGTCTAAATTTTTATAAAACATATTGTGTATGGATGTACCTTGTTAAAATTGAATTTAAATGAAAATTACTTTGAAAATTAATTTTGAAATAAAGTGATTTATATTTGAATATTTTTATTTAAAAATAAGTTAATACAAAAATTTAGTATAAAATATTTATCCAATGTAAGAGTTATTTAAGGTAGCTTAAAATATGTGAATTCAAAAACGATCAATATCAAGCACCAATGCGAGAAAGATCAAGGAACATACCTGCAATCCACGGCGATAATTTGTGCCAGGAAGGTTAATAGGCAAAGATAGAGTTCCTAAAACTAGTTTAAAGAACTCGGTCATGAAGGGTTGAGAAATTGCGCTGGACTCCATACCAGAAATCTGCTTCAGGGAAGAGAGAAATGCCATCTGTTCCAAAAAATTTAGGAATTTGCAGTTATGTTTAAAACTTTTCCGGTTTGTATGTTCAAGTATTTTTAGATAATTGTTGGTTGATACAAACCTCTTTAGTTTTCTCTTGGATGTTAATGACTTTGTTATCCCAATCACTCAAGTGGGTTCTCATGAACTCATCAATTTTTGGTAAAAGCTGGTCTCTGATCAAGGTGGGGCTAATGATTGAAAGAAGTGCTCCTCTCATGTACTTGTGAGTGGAGCCATGAACAGCTGCAATATTGCGTGTGCCTAAGATATCTAACATGGATTGTGGGTACCCTGGAACAAGCCCTTTTGCCTCATTCATGAGTATGTATCTATTAAGCTCTGGATCCATGGACACAATGGTAGGACACCCCAGGATGTGGGATTTGAAAAAACTGCCATACCTGCCATTAACAAAAGGGAAGAAGAAAAATAAAAGTTTTAATCATAAAATTCATAACCAATGGGGTAAAAGACCACAAGTACAACAATGAACAGTATTTACCTCACCCAGTTTAACTAGTTTGAGGAAAAATTAAATAATGTTTTCTATTTTCATGCTATTCCTATTACACTTTTTTACAACAATCTCTACAACCTTCTTTTTTTTCATATCTCCATCACATCAATTATATCTTTGTTCTACAAAAACAATTATTGTACAAAAATAGTATTACATATCCGATTTCTCTTTTTTCCATTTACACATGTTGATGATGTGAGTGCTATTCATTAGGGACAGTGAGAGTTTATCTTTCCCTGGATCTCCATGTCTATGCTTTATGACCCTACCCCACTACCCTGTTCTCTTCACTCCCAGACTTACAAGAGAAGAGAGTAGTAGTTTATTGATTCTACTCTCTAACAACGTTCGTTGACATCTCTAAAACCACTTCACTCATGAAAATGCAAGATGCAAGGCCTAGTACCTACTATAACCTTAATTACTGTGACAAATCACAGTCGCATGCAGGGGATATTGATGAAACAGCTTTCAATGGAAAAAAAATGCTAAAATATACAACAAGTCATCCTCACACAAAAGGAATAGGCTAGATACTAGATAGAAACCATGAACCAAACTGTTACAACCAAAGCAACTACTTCCCCTCTAACACAAATGAACAGAATAAGACTTATGAACACATGCACATAACTATGAAGAAAGAAACAAACACACAGACATATGAAGCAGTTACCTTGCTCTCTTGTTCTTCATGAAGTTTGGACCTTGCTTAAGAAATTCAGTTGTCTCCCCAAAAACAGGCCACCCCATTGTGCCTTGAGGCAAACCTTTCCGCCTATACCTCACTTCATTCCACTTCAAGAGAGCAGAGCAAAAACAGAGCACCAAGGCAACAACACCAAGAACCACCATGAACAAAGCCATTGGTGCTCCCAAAAAAGAGACTTTAAGACAGTAGTAACACCCTGCTTCAGTTGTTGAAGAAGTCACAACAAGTGCACACACATACACATATATATAGGACCTTGAGCTACTACCATTTTTACATCACAAGAATAGCTAGATAAACAAAAACTGCCACTCTATAAGGCTAGTGGCATCCCCTATTGTAGGCCTTGGAGATTAAAAAATTAAAAAGTGAACACCCCAAAGGAAAAAAGAAAATGAATTGGAGATTATAGGAGTAGAAAAAGGAGTTGCCTTTTGAAAAGGATATCAGGGGAGTGCACAACTCAACTCAACATACATTAGCAGTCTACAATGATTTTGTGTGTAAAAAATACAGATTTTAAGCAAGAAACCTTTGCTGAATTTATAGAAGGAAGAAAAGAAATGAAGGGTCGGTTGGAAGGACGTTGATTGACGATTGTTCAATGAAGTATATAACAGTAAATTATTTACTGCGCCAGTTCTTTTGGTATAAGCTGTTGAATTTGGGTTACCACTTACAAATGGGTGGAAAATGTTTGTTTTTTTCTCTCAATTTTTTATTATTTTAAATAATATCACCAGGACAATAAGATTATTGCTATTTTGATTTTCAGTTTAATTTCTATGAATTATCAATGTACACTCTTAGTTACAACTGAGCGCAATGATCAATTTATGCGGCATTTTTTAGTTTAATCATTAGTCTCTACTTTGTGTATTGAATGCACCCACACATGTCTTATATATCCAAAGAAAAAAAACTTTCTACCTATAATAATCTAACTCAATTCAAGTTACATTATCTCTGTAAAAGATACTACTTTGTAAAATACATTCTTAATCAATCAAATGTTACTTTTAATGTAATTAGATCACATTATAAATATTAAATAGTGCAAAGTTCAATGGACATGGACATGAGATTGCTCTAGATTAATCAATACTTTTGAAACTAAGTCCAAAATAAAGTTGTATTAATACATATTTGTTTTGTTGTGCCATTACCTTCAACCAATCATGGGAATTCAGGTTGCCGCAATTTAAATGGAAAATAAACATAATTTTACATATTCAGAAAAAGAATTTTATTGTTCTTAATAATCATTTCTCCAATAAAAGATACACACATGTAGTAGGAAAAAAATTGATAGCCTAAGTACTTTCTAATTAAATTCTTTCATATTTAAAGTAATACAACTCTCATGTGAATGTGTGCCGCGAGAGGAGAAGAATTGGTTTCCATCTAATAGTAACTAGTAACTACATGTTTCTAACTTTAGACTCGCCCTTGTTGCAGTTTCAACCAGTGGGACTGTAATTCCTAGAGAATCATTCAACTGTGCTATTGACTTTTTGGACTGTTCAGTCTTGTGGCCTTCCGCATTGGGTGAATTACCAAACAAGTACTACCAGATCAGTCTCAATCATGTCCATGCAAAAAAGGAAGAAAAAAGAAGAAAAGAAACCCAGAATTAGTATGTATATATGTATGTATGTATACATACATATAGAATTATAGATGTATATCACATAAATCATAATCAGTGAAAGATAAGCCTTGCCTTTTATATCTTAACGAAGATGAAGTTCCATTACAAAAACTATTACCATCTCAAGAAAGGAACACGTTATAATATATGTGATTATTTTTATCTCAATTATATATGTGATTAATTTGTCCAATAAACATGAGTAAGAATTCAGCTGCAACAGCTAAATAGATAAGTACTTAATTTTCTGCTAATCGCATGCATCTGGTCGAATTAGCAGGAAATGGAGATTTGGATTTTGCCATGCATGTCTCAGCAACCAACCCAGATACCTTATATAATTTTTCAAGATGGTTAATTATTGATTACCATTTACTTTTCAGTTTCCCTTTTTGATTACGAAAGTTTGCATGGTTGAGACTTGAGGCTCACAAGGGACATATTTCCCCTTTACATAATGATAACTAAAGCTAATGAATTAATTTGGTGTTTCATATGTGGTTTTCCAACTGAAATAGATACTTCACCTTAGACTATATGACGACGATCCATTGTTTCGGATTTGTCAATTTTTTTTTTATAAAAAAAAAATGCTTTCAGGAGAAATTGTAAACGACATCGTTTAGAAGTTAAAATAGTTGGTTTTTTTATAAATAAATAAAAACAAAAATCTTACATAAAAACTGACAATTTGTTATTAAAAAACAAAAGGAAAATAAACTAGGGTAAACTTGTTCAAAAAGTATAGAAATGACCCCAAAAAAATTTGAAAAATGTCCATGTTTTATAATATAATAAGAGTAAATAATGCATGCACCAATAAATGCAATAGTTTTTTTTTATGATAATTATGTTAAAAATTATACCAATTATCATTTTTTTGTTGGTTGACAGCAGAAAGGCTTTTATAACCACAATGTATAGACATTTAACTCAAAGAACAATTCTATTTTTTTACAGAAATAATTCTTACAGTTTAAGATTAAAAAAGTGTAAAATAATATATGTGATATATATATATATATATATATATAATATAAAAGAGATAAAAAAAATTGTAAAAATAGTTTTTTAAAACATGGCTTCACTCTATAAAATATTTTAAAAAACAATATATTTAAAGTTATAAGATAAATATTGTAGTATACAATATACGTAACTCATATCTAATGCCTTCAATTTTTTTATGGAGATCTGATTTGGACTTCACTTGATAATCCTTTTATTACTGCAATATCCTTTCAAGTGCTCCCATAGACTCGATCCCCAATAAATTTGTTTTCTTCCTAATAATATCTTAGACAGAAATTAATCATAATATCTAGATGAAAATACTTTCCTACCAAAATATTATGCTTTAAAATATTTTATTCGACATGTCTCTCATTTAAATAATAATAAAAAAAAAACTTATACAAATGAACGCCGTATTCTCTTTGAAATTAATCTTTACCCTTAAAATCATGAAAATTGGAAACCTCGAAAAATTTGAAGTAACGACTGGATACCGACTGACCATTGGACACTAACCGTACAATAGATGGTGGCCAATCAAACTCATCCGACCAAGATGAGATGAATAATGCCATGCGATCCTATTTTAAAAAGTGTCACTTTCCTCTTAGTATTATTTTTTGATATGCTTCTCCTCATTTGGTTTGGTGTCCGGTTATAGTAGTGGGCTAAGTTCTATTAGGTATTTGGTGTTTGGTTTTGTCCCGAGATTAAATTTGATTAGGTGGGTAAAATTTTTCTTTTAAGTATATATTTATAATAATATATATTTTGGATTTAAAATTGAGATTTCTAATTAAATTAACAATCTCACATTAATTAATACATTTTTTATAATACATGTTGCACAATTAACAAAGAAGGTTAAAATATAAGTTTTTATATAGTTATTCTAACGTCTTGTCATGGCTTTTTGATTGATTGGGGATGTTTTTTTAAAAAAATTATCATTTGAGGTAATTTAAAAAAAATTATCAAATTGAGATAAGTAGTAATAAAAGGTATAATTTTTAATTCAAAAGTCATAATACTATTATGATTTCTATTTTTT
>PYAF01000031.1:552825-584602 GCA_007407185.1 Glycine tomentella
AGATGTAGCCTCTTAAGTGAGATGTTCCTATGTTTCAGATGAAGCCTCCAATAGAGATGTTGTGGTCCGGGCAAGAGATGTTCCTAGTATATAGATGTAGCCTCCGTGAGTGGAGATGTTCCTATATACCTAGATGTAGCCTCTGCCGGATGATGTGCTGTGTACCACCTGTTTGTAGACAGGATGGGGTGATACCATAAAAGTGGTATGTGTGAAGGGGTTGAGACCCTGTGTGATTTGACGATGAATGAGAATGATTCTGTGATTGATGAGAATGTACTATTTCTATGTATGTGCCTGAAAGTGAACCAGGGGAAGGAAATACCTTCAAGGGCCCTGAGTTTACTGAGATTTTATATCTCACCCCTTGTGTGTGGCTTATGTTTTGCAAGTGAATCCTCAGGAGGAGCGGACAGATCCCAAGGCAAGAAGCCTGTGCAGGGATAGCACTGTATAGATACCTTAGGCTAGATGATATGAGCATGTGGCTCAGATTTTTGTATTAGCCTCTGGTTTGATTTTGTTGTACCCTGAGGGTGATATTATGTAAGGTTTTGTACTTGAACTGAAAACATGTACGTAATCACCATATTATAATGTAAAGCGTGTATGCTTATGGCATTTGTTGATGCCTTTTTGTTATATTGCTTCCAAAACTGCTAATCTCTGATGTATTATGTCTAATAATGACTGTTTAAGCGTGGTAATCACCCGGTGCGTGTCAAGGGTGTTACATGTTACAAACTGTAACAACTCTTGTAGAGAATTATTAGTCTGTAGATAATGACTAACAGATAATTCCAGGTTATAGATAATTAGGCTTATACATAATGTGTACTTTATAGATAATCTATAGCTTATAGATAACACGATGACTTATAGATAATTAAGTGTCTGCCACTTGATAAGGAAGTTGCAACATTATCAATAATAATCAAATATGAGGGTATTAGAGATAACATGTTCGGCCCAACAGCCTGGCTGCTGAGGGGGAGACGTCTGTGCTCCTTGCCAGGGCTGACGTGAATGGTCAACGTGTGTGCTGGAGCACTACATAAGTTGTCATGTGTATTTTGTGGACCCTAAACAGTACGATATATATATATATATATATATATATATGTATATTATAATTCATTATTTTTTAATTTCCTCAAATAAGTTTGATTTTTTTTAATCATGATGATATATTATAACTTCTATAAAAATACTGTACACATTTTACATTGCCTTACTCCAGTTGGAGAATGCAAATTACAAATCTCCAACTTATGCAATAAGGAAGTAAATTGAGTATGACTGAATGTTTTAGTAAATATATTGACCAATTGTGAAGTGACAAAGACATTAGTAGGTTTAATGTTTTCATTTAGAATCGCATCCCAAACAAAATGACAAATTAACTTCAATATATGTTTTGGTACACTTGTGAAATCTAAATTATTTGTATTGTGGAATGCTCTTTTTTTTTCTTCCTTTTTGTACACTGGAATGCTAGTATGCTACTTGGTTATTAGAATAAAGATGCATAGTTTAAGAATGTAAGATACCAAATATGGAAAGAATTTCCTTTAACCACTTTAACTCACAAATAGTGGTTATCATAAAACAATATTTGACCTCAGCAAATGAGCATGAATCCTTGTGCTACTTTCAGGGCCGATCCTAACATTTTGTAAGCCCATGGTGAAATAATAAATATGGGCCCTTTATAACATTTTTCTTCAATCAACTACTATGTTATCCTGCATCGTTGACGCAATTGTTACTTCACTCGTCACCTATAAAACAAAATACACAAATTATAGCTAAAAATGATTTCTTCTAGTATTTTGAGATGCAAAATCATTAATAATAACATTAACATCAATATTTTTCTAACATATCTTTTTCAATAGATAAAATTGCTACCATTCAACCTTTCTTGTGACATGATGATCTAAAATAAGTTTTTATTAATTTCAGCTTTGAAAAACTCCTTTTAGTTGATGCTATAGTCACAGAAACAGTTAATAATATTCTATAATCAATTAACACATTTGGATAGCAATCTGCAACTTTGACAAACTCAAGAATTTCAATGGATGTCGTTAAGTTATCAAGCAAAGTCATTTGCAACACTTTCAATTCAGAAAGAAAAAGTCTTCTAAATCAACATTCGATAAATTGCCATGGGAAAAGGTAGAGTGGACATGAACACAACATTTTCTCAAGTTATTATCATCTAATGACTTTAATTTCTTTGAATCAAACAAAATACAAAAATACGATCAAATGACTTTGATTGCTCAAATATGCTCTTTAAAGATATAATTGTCATGTATACAACAACAAAAAAAATAATTAACCCTAAATGACTCATCAGCTGACTGAATTTCTTCAATTTGATTATTTTCATCAAATTGTTTTTCCTAATAACACACTGTTTTGTTGTAGAGTAGGCTCTACATCCATTTCAAGGGCAACACTTTTAGCAACATTCATACTAGATGTGAAACCTTCATTTCTATACTTTTCAAAATACAATAAAACACTTTTTATTTGCTTTATGGTAGTGTCAATGCACTAGACTTGGATTGTAATTTCTTACTCACCATATTAATAGCAAATAAGATATCATACCAAGCAAAATCTCAAAACTCTCAATCGCATTAACTAAACTTAGCTTCACTCTTTGACTTGGCATCATCACAAGATTTATACAATTCCAACAAAGCCAATCTTAATTGTGGACCTTGAAATCTAATAGCTTTAACACTTTTGATTCGACTTCCCAACGAGTATTAGACAAAGATTTTACAGTTAACCAAGGAACATTAACAAGAAAAAATTTCCATCTTTTTGAGGAACTTGAAAATAATGAATATATGCGTTAAATAACTCCAAAAAATGAAGCAGCTTTAATACAAGAATGTGTCATATCACTAAGAGTAAGATTAAGACTGTGACAAACACAAGACATATATAATGCTCTTGGATTTATTTCAAGAAATTTTTTTGGAACTCCTTGGTGTTTTCCTTTCATATTAGAACCATTATCATATCTTTGGCCTCTTACATCATCAACATTAAGATCAAGAGACTTCAAAGCATCTTGTAATTCATTAAAAAGCCTTAATCCAGATGTGTCGTCCACTTTTAAAAATTCTAAAAAGTATTTTTCAATTTTTATTTTATTATTTGACATATTTACACATTGTATTATTAGAGTCATTTGTTCTTGATCAATAACATCAGCAGTACAATCAAGAATTACAGAAAAATATTTTACTTCTTTAATATTTTTTACGATGGAACTTCTAACATTATGAGCCAAAAGAGAGATTAACTCATTTTGAATTTTATACCCAAGATAATGATAATGAATTTCACGATTTTGAATACGTCTAACATGATCTTGCATTATTATATCGAATTCGGCAATCATCTTAATTAGTCCTAAAAAATTTCCATTGTTATCTTGATATAATTTTTCATTTGATCCACGAAAAAAAAATTATGCTTAGCAAGACATTTTATAGTTGAAAATATTCTAATTAAAACTTGTTTCCAATGTTCTTTCTCTTTCATTACTTCCTATTGTAAATTCTTATCAATTGTTTGATTCTTATCCAATCTTTCTCTTAATTCATTCCAAGTAATCATGTTATTTATATGCTCAAAACTATTTTCATGTTGTTTAAATCTCTCACTAATATGCCTCCAATCTCTAAAGCCTGTTTGCTAACAAACTTTTATTATTTCCAGATTTGAACAACTTATAACAAAAATAATATACTTTGTCAACATGTTTGGAGTAGACCAACCATTTTCTATCACTAATCTCACCATTACTCAACTTTCTAGAATAACAAGCATATGAAAAATGTCTAGAAATGTTATCTAAAGGAAAAAAATCCATTTCTCTTATGGGACCCTTTTCAACTAAAATATTTCTTGCCTTGTTATCAATATTATCCCAATTTCTAGGATCATATATATCTATGTGGGAATTGATTATTCTTCACCCATGTCAATATTTTCATCATTGGATGCATTTGACATAATAATAGGCTCACTAGAATAATTAATTTCATTGTTCTCATTTTAACTTATATAATTTTCATTATTCATATTTTCATTTGATTGATCTATGTTTTCATCATACCCTACATTTTTAAGAACAAATATATCAAAAGCCCCTCGTTGTGATCTAATTAACTATTTCTCTCATTTTCTCTTTTTTCTTTTTTCACTTCTAGATAAATGTTTTTTAGACATCATATTATAAAATATAAATCAAATAGTCAATTAACACACACAAAAGAGAACAATAGCACCTAGAAGAAGAATCATAGAAGTCAAAGTTGAATGCTTGCTCAAATGTTTGCTAATTTCAAAAGTTAAATTCAATCATTGTAATAATAATAATAGAAAAATATATTCTAAATTAGTCATTATTAAAAAAATAGTCACTATTTAAAAAATTTAAAATCAATTAGACATTCATACTCACAGTATGTCATGCAGTTGCACTTTGGATGCAATTCACAAGTCATCGGCTAATGTAGTGACTTTGGATCATCACAAGTTGGTACTTGGTAGTTGTATCAATAGTATCTTATCTTCTTTTTCTCCTGATTTTTTTCTTTACTTTCATGCCTTTTATAATAAAAAAAACAATATTTACATTAGTTATATAATGGCGCATTGACTCAAATTTTCATTAAGTGGAGATTCTCTTTAATTGCTAAACTTAAATTTCGGATGGAATTTATCACTTGTGAATTGGGAAGCTAAAATGAAGGTGGTGAGAATTTATAATAAAAAACAATATTTCCGTTAGCTAGATAATGGGGTATTAGCTTAGATTTTTATTAAGTGGAGATTATCTTTAATTGCTAAACTTAAATTTTGGCTAGGATTTGTTATTTGTGAATTGGGAAGCTAAAAGAAGGAGGTGAGAAATCGAGAAAGTCAAATGCATGACATTAAATTATTATTTTTTAAATGGTCATCAAAGCTAAAATAAAAAATTTGGGCCCCCAAATTTATGGGCCTAGTGCTGGTGCACCTCTGGCCCTAGTCTAAGATTGGCCCGGGCTACTTATTACATTTTACGACAAAGTTGGAAAAGGGATCCATGAAGGATTCATGCTCTCATAAAAAAAAGTACTTGTAGTTTTAATAATGTCAAATTATTTTATAAGTCCCTGAACTATTTGATAATTTTTATTTAGGTCTCTAATTTTTTTGTTTAATTGAGTCTTTCTATCTAATTGTCATTATAAAAAAATTAACCACATGCATTTAACTAGAAGTGCAGTCAAGGAACTCATGCTTTAAAAGTGTGTTGTAATTACTCTTGAATCAATTGCAAGAGTGTGTTTTTTTTTTTTTTGCAAGGTTGCTATTGGGTGGAACTTGAAAAGATTTTTGAAAAGAAAATTGAGTTGAGTTAACTTATAGAGGTTGGAACTCTACAAAAAACTCTTATAACTATTAAATTGTGTTTACAACACACATTTCAAAAACATTTATTCCCTAACTACACTTCTAGTTAGGCGTATGTATTAATTTTTTGTAATAACAATAAGATAAGAGAACTCAATAAATAAACAAATAATACAAATTAAGGGACATAATTAAAAAAACTTAATTAAAAATTATCAAATTATTCAGATACCTATGAAATAATTTAACCTAGTTGTAAACCATAAATAGTGTATAGATATAGGGACATAATTAAAAATTATCAAATAATTTAGATAACTATGAAATAATTTAACCTAGTTTTAAACCATAAAATAATGTATACATATGATAAGACTTATGGTGGATCACAAAAGAGATTCACAGAACTGAACTATAGATAGGTTAAATAGAAGAATGTTAGGGTGGAAGAAAGGTGTGTCAACACTACTACAAAAGGTAGATTCTACGACGCAAGATCAATGACGATTGTCCGAAAACTGACGTTGTAGCAGAATAAGTGGCAATTTGTTATTATTTGAACACTAATATAACAATGACGTCGGTTTATAGCATGACCATCGTTGTTTACCATGATACAAACATGGTTATATAATAACCGTCGTTGTATTCGATAATTCAAAGTTGGTTTCGGTAATAACCGACTTTGAAGCTTTAAAAATAATAAAAACAAATTAAATACTCCCCCCTTCTACAACTGCGACCCTGTCTCACAAACACCCCCAACATTCTCCATTGAAGGCTCTGTCGCGAAGAATCCGTTTCACTGTGGAACAAGAAGGACCACTGTCATTGCAACGTCAAAGGTAAGACGCAGAACTTGTTTCACTGTCATTGTAAGTAACCTCTGACATTTTTTTTCATTCATTCATTCATTCCTTCATTCTTCACTCATTCTTCTTCTTTCAGGTTAGACGCAGAACCTGGTTGGAGCACCGTCGCCTCGCCATTGCGGCCACCAAAATCAAGGTCACTTCCGACGGCGAGTACAACATTGTTTTCGGCATCCATCCACCGCAAGTGAAGGTCTATGAGGTCACGGAGCTAGGGTTCAAGTTCGATCGAACGCCACTTGGACTCTGAGATCGTTGATTTTCAGGTACTAGCTTAAATTCTAATGAAAATAGTTACTTAGGTTTATAATCTCCATTAATTGTTGAGCGAAGCTAATTTGATTTAAATTTATATTAGTTCATGTTTATGTGTTTGTAAGGGATGTCTTACAGATGAACTGCATAGCCTTATTTGTAAGTGATGAGTTATTATAATTAATTGTTCATTTATATTCCACTATTTCACAAATTTTGTCAACTTTCCCTGAATGTGGGTTAACCAATTCGGATTCCTTTCACAAAGCCCTACATGGCCCTTCCCTGAATGTGGGTTTATAAGTGATGAGTTATTATAATTAATCTTAGTTGCAAGACATGTACTTGGAACAAACAAATAACCACTTCATTATAATATAAATCCAGTTTGCAGTAAGCAAACGATGTTATTGTTTCTTTTGGGGGAGTACAAAAGAAAAGGCATGTGAAAATAGAAATGCTAACATTGCTCCATTATTTCTAGCTATTATGCCACTATAATTGAGAATAATGTGCAAAAAATTAAAGACCATGAATATATTAAAGACATATGTGTAAGTGCTACAACTCACCTGAGCTTGTCCCATGGCTTAGCCATCTTGATGGCTCGCATTATGGGATTGATCCATTTTTAGTTTCCTTGTTTTGGTCTTGAAAAAGCAGAAGACAGTTTAGCAAGCACTACTTAATGTGAAATTTAGGTATGGAACTGTTCATTGTGGGGTGCATATATATAAAAATTCTGGACTTATTGGCATAATTTGGTGATGTTTGGAAGGTGGATAATAATGCTTTTTTTTGGTTGGGGAACATCATTCTAAAATTGTCAGATACTATTGTCTTGTTTTATTGCCAAAGATCCATCAGATTGTGCAATGTTTTTCTAGTGTTGATAATAATTCATAATTGATGCAGGTGCCTGCTAACCGTATGTATGTTCATCTTTCTGGATTAATTATGGGTCACCCCAAAGCAACTTTATAATTCTGGCAGAGGAACAACAGATAATTATCCAAGCATTGTTCACTACATGAACAAGAACAAAAGGTAAGGCATGATTAAATTGGAAAGTACATGTATGCAATTATTGAGTCTGCATAGTAGAGAGGAGATGGGAAATGAAGTAAGGCAGAAAGGTCTTAATCTTCACGCTTAGTTTCTTGGTATAAAATGGAATGTGGGTGGACAAGCACTTCTAGACTGGTAATTTAGGCCCAATCTGGATTTGGTTCTTTCTAGCTTACGTGTCCTTTTCAATTGGATAAATATTTAACAATTAATCTATAAGTGTTTATGGAAACAATGGAGATTTTGAAAAAGTTAAGTAGTGTAAGTTGACTATTATTTATGCAATAGCTTGTAATTCATTTTGTCTCCTTGGTTCTTTATTTTTTTCTTCTTGTATAAGTATTTATCTGAAAAGTTTATCCAAACTTGCTATTGCCACATTTTCATACCATAGGATTACCCACTATAGGCCAAATACGGTGACGTGGAGTGAAGAATATCGCACTCCACTTTCTACCATCCATCCTTTCCACACTTTTGTGATACCAATCAAGTGTAAATTTTCATTCCAAATTTTTTAGCACACTTTTCTCAAATTCTGTCTATCTATTGCTACTTTCCTTAGTTAAGCCTTGCACAATTTTTTTTTATAAGCAAAAATAGATATATTTATATATAAAGAAGGTCATAGTACAAGTATTACAAAAATAGCCTAGCACCAAATAGCAAACCTGTGGCAACCTAATACATGAAATACATGAATTAAGAGGCCAAAGGTCTGAATGGATTGTAGGTTACCCCTCGAATGTGAAGGAAGAGAAAATCTATATGATAAACCCTCCCCTGATTACAAAAGCCTCCCTCAAATTAATAGACTAGAAATGAAAAGAGGTGTCAAACCGTTTCTCTAAATGCTTAAGCTATGTCCAACAGATAAAAAGCGCATCATCCATCAATTTATGACTATTGAAGCTTTCATTGTGGAACATGATTCTGTTTTTGTTTCACCAAATACTGTCACTGCTGAAAAAAAGGTGTGTTGCCTCCTCATTAGTGTTCCTGCAAAAAGGACAAAGATAACATTGAGGTCAATGTTTCTCCTATTAAGGCTCATCTTCATAGGCAATCTGTCTCTAATTAATCTCTAAGCAAAGCATGATGCTTTGTTGGGGATTTTGACTTTCCAAAGGTCCTTCAAGACTTCATCTTGCTCCAAAATTGACCCTGCCCTATTGAGGAACCTATATGCACTCCCCACTGTAAATTTTCCACGCAAATCAGCCTTCTACTTCCACAAATCATGCTGTTGGACTTGCAAACCAAAGCCTTGTATATCTTCTAGAAATTTTACAGCAGATTCTACCTGCCCCTCCATGAAAAATCTTCTCCACCGAAGTTGCCATTCCCAGCCTGAATGTGTTGATATACCCATTTGTTGATATAGTTCTGTTGTTGATGAGAAATGTGATACAGACGTGGATACTTCTCCTTCAACGAAGTAGTCTTAGTTTCCTACCTAGTGGACATTAGCCTATACTTATATTAACCATTTAATTTATGAACAAAATTCATTCTCTTCTCAAGATCTCATCTCTCAGTACTATAGTCATAAAGGTGCTTAGGCAGGTTCAATTACAAAGTCCTCCTCTGTATGTATTGTGCAAAGGCATTGGGAAGTTTGGGGACGTAAAAAATCAAGAAACAGGGTGTTTTGACTAGGAGAAGGCAGAGGCAGAATATAGAGTAATCAATGAAGGTGTTTCTGAATTGATCTGGATAAATAGGTTATTGGAATATTTGTCTATTCTAATTCAAGAACCTGTGAAACTCTTTATTTTGACAGCAATTCAGCCAAGTTCCTAGTTCATAATCCAATTAAACATGATAGGATGAAGCATGTAAGGATTGACAGAAACTTCATCAAATCAGAAATTGAAAATGGGTCATTGCCATATAATGTATTTATACTCATGAAATAATACAGAGATGAAATAATTTTCTTCATATTTTGCTTAAAATGACATATCTGATATGTTGTTTTTATTTGTTGCACAAGTATGCCATTGAACTTATTGGATCTTGGTGCAGGTACAATTGAATACTCCTTAATCTTGCTTCCTTTTCTGCTACTCAGTTTTAATTTTCAGTATTTAATGGCTATGACTAACATACTGTATAAAGTAAGTTACCAAATTCTTCTCCCTATACACCTCCAACGAGCCTCGTTGTTTCAAGCTTAATAGCATGTTGTAAGGATTTTGATTCATTGATGGTTCAAACCAATTTGTATGTTGTGTTGTTTCAACAGTTATCCCACTAATCTTGTAGATTAGCCTCCCATTTTGAATAACTACTTGATAACATTTTTTTTCCACCTGCAAAATGAAACACTTATAAATTATTTTTTATTTTAGCTAGATGTCTAACCTATATAAAAACTCTTGAGTTTTCCTCCAAAATAAAATATTGTGGCCTGTTCAAAACCTCTTTTAACATGAGATTGATCGTTGTTGTTGCTAAAAGAAGAAAATAGAGGAAATCAAAGGAAATTAGTGACTCACTGCACTTAGCATCTTGATGCATTCATGCTGATGTTTTGTCCTAGTACATCTGTCAGAAAGTACCTCATTACCATGCATGAAAATCAAGCCTAGACTTGTACATTGATTTATCCATCAGTTTGACTCAAAGTTACTTGTTAAATCAATTAAATTTGTCATTCTGGTTTCTATGTTACCAATAGAATAAAGGTTAATATGCACTTCACATCAGACTTTGCTATTTATTTTGTTTGCAGGTACAAGTAAGTCACCTTGTTAGTTGGGAACTTAGTCAGCATCGAAGCAGACATTGTTTGAGGAGTCGATCACATTTGTGGATTCCCTTCCGTTGCCATCACCGAAGTCACTTTTGTTGTTTGTTCACACTGTAGGAGGTGTGTGTGCCTTTCGTACACTTTTTTGCGTATCACACTTACATTTGTAACATGTGTTAAACCTTGTTTTAAGGTTATATCAATTTTTAGTGAACCTTAGTCTCCCGTTCAAGCTTCAATACAATGACTAATACGGATAGTTTGGATTAATCGTTGTATTGGACCTTGAATTGTCTGTTTGGACATTTTGGGAAGGTTCAATTTTTTTACCTAATTCATGTGTGTAAGTGAAGTATGGTTTCTTTATTTTGATGAAAGTTTGGATAAGTGCATCTTGCGTTGATCTCTGGGTGCACATATGAGATGTGGTGACTTAATTTCACTAGTTTCACTTCGTGTACTTGGAGATGGAGGTGAAATGCTGCCAAAATTTTGCCAAAATAAACAACTCATACTTAACCTCGACACATGAATTAGGTAAAAAAAATTGAATCTTCCTAAATGGGATAGGGCCACACCTTGAATGAATTAGGTGGAATGTTTACGCATGTTGGATAACCTTGTTAGTATAACAGCAGACTAAGCATGGATCGCAGTTGGATGAAAAAAATCACATATAACTGACGAGTATGAGAATGGAGTTGAATTTTTCTTGAAATTTGTTGAAGTTAATGTGCCATCATTGGGTGGTAAGTTCTTCTGCCCTTGTGTTAAATGTGCAAATGGAAGATGATAGTCATTGAATGAGATTAGGTCACATTTTATATGTGAAGGCATAATCCAAAGTTATACTAAATGGATTTGGCATGGAGAATTGTCAGACATGCCATCACTGTCTGAAACTGAATCTCATGATGAGGTATTTGTGTGTCCGTTAGAAGAAATGATACATGATATTGGCCAAGAGGGTTTTTGTGAAGCACATGCACCTTACTATGACCAATTAGATACTAATTCAAATAAGACATTGTATACTGGGTGCACAACATTCACACGAATGTCAGCTGTGTTAGGTTTGGTGAACTCAAAGGCAAGATATGGGTAGAGTGACAAAAACTTCACCGTATTGCTACAATTGTTGAAAAATATGCTTCTTGAAGACAACGCTCTCCCAAAAAATCACTACGAGGCAAAGAAGATATTATGTCCAATGGGTCTGGAGTACCAGAAAATACATGACAACTCTAACGATTGCATCTTGTACAGGAGTGACTTTGCAGAATTGCGCAATTGCCCCAGATGTGGGGTATCCCGGTACAATGTGAAGGATGACGATAGTGGTGATGATGCACACTAAAGATGCGCAGCCCAACAAAATTTTGTTGGTATTTTCCCATTATTCCAAGATTTAAGCGGTTGTTTTCTAATAAAAACGATGCTAAACATTTTACTTGGCATGCAGAAGGAAGAGTAATTGATGGGTTGCTGCGGCATCCTGTTGATTCACCCCAATGGAAGACAATTGATTGTTTGTATCCTGATTTTGGGTCAGAGCCAAGAAACCTAAGGCTTGGTCTTGCTTCAGATGGTATGAATCCTTTTTGGTAGCTTAAGTACCAACCACAGTTCATGGCCAGTTTGTTGATGATTTACAACCTCCCTCATTGGCTCTGCATGACGCGAAAATACATGATGCTGGCTATGATGATATCTGGTCCAAGACAACCAAGCAATGATATTAATGTGTATCTGACACCGTTGATTGAAGACTTACGGAAATTGTGGGTTGACGGCGCTGATGTGTTTGATGCGAATGCCAAAGAAACTTTCTTGTTGCGTGCAATGGTTTTTTGCACCATTAATGACTTTCCTGCATATGGGAATTTGAGTGGATATAGTGCCAAGGGGCATCACGCATGTCCTATCTGTGAGAAACAAACAAGCTACGTCCAACTAAAACATGGAAAGAAAACGGTGTACAATAGACATCGCAAATTTCTCAAACCTTACCACCTTTATCGGCGATTGAAAAAAGCTTTTAATCGAAGGCAGGATACTAAAATTGCACCTAAATCGGTAAATGGAAAGAAAGTTTATGATCGGGTGAAGGACATTATCACTATTTTTGGGAAGACACAAAAGAAGGAAGCGCTGCAAAAGAATATCTATAAGAAAAGGTCAATTTTCTTTGATATTCCATACTGGTCCGATCTAGAAGTTCGACATTGTATAGACGTGATGCATGTTGAGAAAAATGTATGCGATAACTTAATTGGAACCTTATTGAACATAAAAGGAAAAACTAAGGATGGTTTGAAAAGTCGACAAGATTTAATTAGGTATACGTGAACAATTGCATCCCATATCAAAGGGTCTTCGAGTGTATTTGCCACCAGCATGTCACACCATGTCAACAAAGGAGAAAAAGAGTTTTTGTCAATGTTTGTGAACTTTGAAAGTCCCACAATGATACTCTTCAAATATTAAGAGCCTTGTGTCCATGAAGGAGCTTAAATTGGTAGGTTGAAATCTCACGATTGCCATATTTTAATGCAACAATTGTTGGTCGTAGCCATTCGAGGTACCTTGCCTGACAAAGTAAGGGTTTTCCATTACGCGTTTATGTTTTTTCTTTAACGCTATTTGTGGCAAAGTTATTGACCCAAGACAGTTGGATGACATGGAAAACGAAGCTATCGTTGTGCTTTGTGAATTGGAAATGTTATTTCCGCCTTCTTTTTTTGACATAATGGTGCATTTAATTGTCCATCTTGTTAGGGAGATAAGGTTATGTGGTCCGATTTTTTTACGATGGATGTATCATGTTGAGCGGTACATGAAGGTCTTTAAAGGTTATACCAAAAATCATTACCGACCAGAAACTTCAATTGTTGAACGGTATGTTGATGAAGAATGTATTGAGTTTTGTTCCTAGTACATGGATGCACTTAAACCCGTTGGGATTCCGCAGACGCGTCATGACTTATCCAGGGGAGGCTACGGTCCATGAGGCTTCAATGTCGTCACTATGACCCGACAACAGTTGAACAAGCACATTTGTATATTTTGAATAACACACAACATGTTTTGCCTTACATAGAGATTCACAAACAATACATCACAGATACGCACCCAAAGATGAACATCATGAAGGAACTGCAAGAGCATAACAAGACTTTCATTAAGTGGTTCAGAGAGAAAATCCTTGAAGATGAAAATGCTTCAAGAAAGTTAACTCTACTATCGTTAGGCCCAAACCTTAATGTCCCTACTTGGAAGGGATACGATATCAATAACTACTCCTTTTACACAAAATCATAGGATGATAAAAGTTGTGTGCAGAACAATGGTGTCAGTGTTAAGGCTTTTTTGGAATATTTCTCTAGTGCATTAGATAAAAAGCCGATTCGAGCTTCGATGCCTTACTTTGGTGTCATTGAAGAAATATGGGAAGTTGATTATAATGAATTCAGAGTGTCGGTCTTTAAGTGTAAATGGGTTAATGGAAACATTGGCATTCATGTAGACCAATTTGGTTTTACGTTAGTTGATTTTGATAAATTGGGTTACAAGGACGAGCCTTTCATCATGGCTGAACAAGCTAGATAAGTCTTTTATGTGCAGGATCCTTCAAACTCAAGGTTGTCTATGGTCATTCAAGGAAGAACAACTGCCATAGTCGATGAAAGTCAACAACCTCCACAAGACAAACATGAGGTGGCGCCATTGTATACGCAAATACCTGCAATTGGTGACGAACATATGATGGATGATGAGCATGCAAATCGTACGGATCATGAAGAAGGCTTGTGGGAAAACAAGAACACTTAACTAATCAATGTCAAAGTATTTGTGTTCATTATAAAATCACATTTTTACCATCCTTTAAGGGTATTAACGGTTGTTTACTTTGCATTTCTATTTAGATTAATTGTAAATGATGACAAATTAATTGGTTTTATTTTGTTTTTTCAGACAATAATGGCAACACCATCGCGGTCCCCTCCACCTTCAGATGAACCTTTAGAATGTACGTCGAGGAAGAGCAGACAATCAACGCAACTAAGAAGCTTGACATCAAGGAACTTGGACCAGTGTAGACCAACTATTGAAGTAAATCCTCAAACTGGGAGAGGATTTGGGCCCTACAAACACAAGTTCCACAGTTACCTAGGAGTTGTAGCACGAGAAAAAATCCCTATAATCCACCAAAATTGGAAAGATGTTCCGAAAAATCTTAAGCAGCAAATATGGGATTACATATTAGTATTTCAAAAAAAGTTATTTGTTTCTTATTTGGTTAAGTCAATTATTTCTACTACAAAAGTAAAACACTTAATGTGAGTTGTTGTTGTTGGTGCAGGGAAAATTTGACATTTCAGAACCACTGCAAGTGAGGAAGAAGGTGATGTCATCAGTGGCCACTAGATGGAGGCAATTTAAGTCTTCGCTGACAAGTAAATACATATATGGTGATAAACAGGGTGAAGATAAAGACCTTCCTTGTGTTAAGTATAGGCTAGATCACGATACTTGGGTGGCATTTGCTGCAAGCAGGGAAAATCCTAATTGGCAGGTTAGACAACTAGTTAACAAAAGTGAAGATGTTTTCAATCATTAGTCAATGTCATTTACTTATATGTTGAAGCCGGGTCATATCTTATGTTATACACAGGGGGTTAGAAAAAAGGCTCAGGAAATTCAGAAGTTCAATGATTGCCCACACGTCCTATCTCGAGAGGGTTACGAGTTGCTCGAGAAAAAAAAACTGATGGAAGAAAAGATCAACAAAAGACAACAGGATGCCGGTTACACTGAGAACCCTACATTGCTCGATGATCCACCTTCTCCAATTGCAAGACATGTTAAGTGGAAGATGGCTAAAACAAAGAAATATAGAAGAATGACATCTACAACGACCCAAGAAATATCAAATAAAATAGTGAGTTAATATCATATTTTTGTGTTATATCACTAATATATGGTAAACCACATTCTGATTTTGTGGTTGTCATGTAATTTGTCATGCAGGACTCGTTACAAGAACAAACAACACAGGGAAGCTTTGTTCCCCATTGTCGAAATGATATTCTCAACGTTGCACTAGGAAGACCATAGCACCCTGGTCGTGTTCGTGTAGCAGGATCTGGTGTCACAATACGTCAATATTTTGGACAGGCATCCTGTGGTTCAGGTAGTTCTCTGCCATCCATCAGTCAATCTGATTTGGCTGACCTTATTCAAAATATGAAAGAAGAATGGAGAGAAAACAAGAAGTAACAAAAAAAAAATTGAGAAAATCACACAAGAGGTTAAGGACAAAATGAAAGAAGAGTTGAAGGAGGCAATCAAAATGGAGTTGTCCCAAATGGCATCACCACCGTCCCCTCCGGGTGACTTAGATTTTCAGCAAATAGTTGCACATGTCAGCACAAAAGGGAGTTGTGCTGAAAATGCAGCGAATCCATCAACAGAAGAGCATGTCACCAATGTGGTACCTTCCATGGGACTACATGTGGCCTGTGATCAATCTACGAAGCTGATTGCCATGGGAAAAGTTGACCACGGGGTAGCCACCATACACAATGTGGCTTATGCAGATGATGTAGTCAGAGTTATTGTGAAGGAAATTATCGATGGGGATGCTGAAGTCCCTTTCCCGTCATCTGAAATTCAATATGTGAGACAAACCCTTGGCACATTTGTTGCGTGGCCACATATCTTGTCAGGCTTGTGCCTCCCCAGGTATTCATGTATCCATTTTTTCATTTATATTACAAGTTATGTGATTTATAAGGTAATTTGTTGTTTATATTACCTATTCAATCTTTAATTAAGATGATGTGGTTATTTACTATAATAGGATTCAGAATTGTGTACAAAAAAACCCAATGAAGCGGTTCAAAGGTCGGACACTGATTATGGAGATGACCCATTGGGCGACCTGATTTAGAACCTATTTGATTTTTACAAGAAGCCGATTGAGTTGTTGTAGGATGGATCTAAATTTGGTCTCCCTAATGTAGTGACATCATTCTTCATAATCTTTTCTGATGTCAACGAAATTGTTTCAGGCCACAAATGTTTGAACATATATATCCTACAATTGTGGATGATGTAAGTACATTAAGTTTCACGATGTGCAGTACAAAAGACGATTTGTTAATGGTTAACATTCGAATAATGTTTTCTTTTGTGATGTAATGTGTTAAAATTAGGTTTATGGAAGAACAAATTACAAGCTTAGGGCATGGATCGGTCTATGGATTCCTTGAGCCTCAATCGATACACTGCGCAAAGGAAAGAAGTGAAGAGTGTCAAAAATACATTGAAACATAGGTCAAGGATTCACAAAGACAACTGTACCTAGGAGCTTACTTCAATGAGTAAGCAAAAGTAATGGTTTGGATATGTTTGCTTATATATCGATGATAATAATTAGCAATTATATTGATTGCAGGGCCCATTGGCAACTTGGTGTGCTATATCCTTGGTCTTATGAAGTTGTTTGGTTTTGTTCATTACATAGGAAGCCTGATATTCACGTCAAAACCGCAATTAACAAGTAAGTTGAAGTAATTGATTAAAAAGAAGCATCTATGTAATTGCCTAACCCTCATTCATGTTTTTTACTGCAAATTCAGGGCAATTAAGACATTGAAGCCAACATACCGTGTTAAAACGTCTAATGTGATACCAAAATGGATTGAAGTCAAGGTTAGGAATTACATGATTATTTTGTGCATAGTTAATTTTGTAGGCGTTCATGTCGAATATAGCGATCAATATTTGTTGTCTGATTTTAGAGCCATTTTCAAATCGGATGATATGAATGTGGCTATTACATCATGCATTGAATGTGGAATATAGTCAGCGGGTATGTCAAGAGTGAATGGAACAAGGTATATTACATTTTATATGCACTGTGTTTAAACTTTTTTAAACAATGAACTGACTACATCATTGATTATCTATAACTGGGTTATGTTCCTGTGCTTATGTATGATGTAGTGGTTTCTCGATGCGACCCCGTTAGACATGGCGCACATAACAAAAATTCGGAACAAATGGGCAGCGTATTTGTTAGAAGTTAAAAAGAAGATGCTGACATACCATTAGTGCTTATAGCACAAACTAGTAGGATGTATTTCATATTTATTTGATTGGTTATCAAACAAAATGTATAACTAATTGTAACAATGTATTTTCCTATATTGACTTTCATTAAATGCAAACGGATTCACAATATTTGTTTATTATAAGTTATCTTCATAATTTATGTGGTAAAAATAAGGTGCTAAAGCACTTTGCCATGCTTGTGTTGGTCCTCTTGTTTCTGTAGCAGGTGTTGGAATTCAAGTGGTATTCTTGCCACAAGGTCACAGTTAACAAGTGAGTTACATTATAGTTCCTAGATACAATTCCTTGTTGTAGCTATCTTGCAGTTGAATGAATTTTGTCTTACAAGTTAGAAATAAAATATGTCCACCTACCACCCTGAAACCAGCACCTAAACTTTTAACATTTTATAACCGATATATTATTTTTCTGCATAAGCTACATGCATATGCATAACCTAATCAACATTTTTCTGCTTAAGTAGCTGCGCCAAACAACAAGGAAGTGGATAGCCATATACATTGAATTGTCGAAGCTTACCACCGCAAGTTATTTTTCAACTTCATAAAGATGACTATGTTTGTAAGGCTGGTTCATTTATTTATTCTTTGTTACAAAAATAAGCTTGTTTATTAAGCTAGACACTGAGAAAGAACATTGTTAGCAGCAATGCAAGCAACAATTGCCTCTTCCTTTGTGGCATTATCTTTCCCTATCATCACGTTTTCTAGAATAAATGTGGCAAAGACAATTGGCTCCTGACCAACCATCCCAATCTGATCACATAACCACCAAAGAAACAAGCAATAGCTGAACCTCCATCAAGTTCATTCCTGCCAATTAATATAGAGCCATACCATAAAGCCAGTGCCCATGTTGAATAGGTTACTAAGTAGATCACTCTTATGTCAATACCTTTAGCAAAACCAACTCTGGCTGACATGAATACATGATATGTATATTTTTTAAACTTATTCAATTAAATGACACAATGGAGTTTCAAGCACATAGTATTTAAACAGTTATCATGCTTGAATTAGGAAGACAAAAATTAAACAATTCAAATAATTGTATTTCTGCATTAGTTGCATGATATAATTTTCAAAAGGTACCATTATAAAGCAACATTGGTCTTATGGGTATTTGGTAAAATTTACCTTGGTGCTGGACAAGCACCATTTTACCCTAAAAGGTCGGTCAACCGCTACATTTCTGGAACAGTCGCTGCCTACATTACTCTGTCTCCCTCTTTTCAAGTAAGTGAGTCTCGTCTCCCCACCATTGTGTATTGTTACTTATCGGGTATAGAATAAATCTGTTTCTGATTCAGAAAAATAGAGCTCAAAGAGACGGGGGGATTCGCGGCATGTCAAGCCCTGGTAAGGTTCTTCGCTAAATTTTGAATTAATATAGAAGAAAATCGAAAAAATATCTTCAACAGCCTCTAGCATATAGGCCTATCTCACTTGGATTCTTCTCATGAATTGAAGCAAGCAAAGCTAGCCCTGGGGAAATAGTGTTGTAACTGAAGTAGGCCGGACTCTTTCTTTCACTGCTAACCCTAGTAATTGTACAGGAATGAATTGCTTGGTGCTTGCAACACTTACACCAACTACTTATTCACTGATTTACATGCAATTTGATTGTTCTAGTGTAGGAATGCCATGTTTAATTTGCTCTTGCCTTTCCGGCATTTCGTTGTGTTCATTAAGGGAATTGAATATTCATTTGTTTTTGTTTTTGTTTTTGTGGGTGTTTGATTGATAGCTGTTGTTGTCGTGGAATTTAGCCATATTTTAATTTGAAGGCTGGGAATATTATTTTAATAGTATTGTTGATATTATAGTGAAGTGTTTGTTGTGTGACTATATTAGTTAATGTGGACAGTGGGCTGCTTTCCAAGATGATAATGGAGGTGGGTAGTATGTGTGTTAGTTGTATTATTAGTGGCATCATGTCAATTAATATTAAATAAATTAACCAATGGGGGAGGATTGTTTAAATGGAAGAGTGTCATGTTAAGTGTATCGTAAATGGTAAGTTTTTGAAGCAGCGTAGAGTGCGCTGTTGCGCTTATGCTTCTGGAGCAAACATTCTCTAGAGACTCATGAGTGAGGCTGTCTTTCTTTAATTTGCCATTCCCCTCAACCCAACAACGTGCACTCATGAGATACCATTACCAACGTGGTCTCAGCGACATTTTTTATCTCCTTTCTTTATAAAAGATAGTAAAAAAAGAAAGAATATGTGTAATTCCCTCCTTCCTACCTAAATAATAAAGAAGAGAGAGCCCATTTGGACCGCGATCATGCTTTTGAAGCGGCTGATTTGAGTCCAAGCAAAAGAAAATTCCCACAAACCACAACCTCTTTTTGTTCTTTTTTTTTGTCTTTGACATTTAGACTTTATGTGTTGTGATGAAATTATTGCATGGTGATGTGATATATGGCTAAAAAGAGCATTATTATGTTTACGTGTTCAGTCTATAGATAAGGAAATGGATTGTATATGTCAATCACTTGCCTAACTACATTAGCATTGACATTGTTATTACAGGGAGCAGAGGGTCTGGGTGAACACCACTCGACTGGGACAGCCTTATGAAAATAGCCCTAGGAGCCTTACAGCCGTATGAAAACAACACCTACCTAACTAATCAATACAATATTAGGACTCTTACACTTTTAGGATTTATTTTTTATAGCCTTATTGGATTGGATTTGTTGACTAACCTATATTGGCTTGACGAGTAAGTGCTAATGATTTTCCTGTGTGAATCACCCTAAACTATTGATACCATATTATGTATGGTAATTGTGTGTCAAATTGTTGATCAAGCATGTATATTTATATTGACAACAATAACTGCATAATGATATCCCTAATAATGTATTATTTCGATCAAATAATACACATATATGGTGAATAAATACCTCAAGTCAGTGTATTTTGTTAATTAACGGAAAATGCAACACTAACGTCACTAAAGATGGCTTCGTCAAATAACCGTCTACAAAGTCATTTAAAAAAAAAATTGAACATCAAAGTCAATTATTTATAAAAATCGTCTTTGTATCGTATCAATCAAAGACGGTTTTTTTAAAATAACCGTCTTAGTCCCAAAACGTATTTTTGTTTAATTTGTTGAAATTCAAAGTCGGTTATTTTTGAAAACCGTCTTTGTAGCTTATGATTCAAAGTTGGTTTTATTAGCATAACTATCTTAGCTTTGAACATCAGTTTTTTTTTTTTTTTTTATATATATTTGTTGAACATCAAAGACGGTTATTTTAGAAAACCGTCTTTGTAGGTTATGATTCAAAGTCGGTTTTTTAAAATAACTGTCTTAGATTTGTTTCGTCAGCTTTTTTTTTTTGTTAAAATGAAAGAAATTCGAAGTCGGCTTTATGGTAAAAACCGTCTTTGAATGTTGTAATTCTAAGTTGGTTATTTTAAAAAAATCGTCTTAGATTGTACGATTAATTAAAAAAATAAAAAAAATAAAAAACAACCCTTCGAGGACGGTCTTTGAAAATCGTTGTTGTAACATGCCTATTTTCGACGACGTCCAAGACAAAGACGGTTTTATAACCGTCTTTGTATGGCTATAAGGACCGATGTTGTTTCATGCTTTTGTAGTAGTGCAAATAATTGGTTTGGTTGGGAGAGGTGGGCACGGCAATGGTTGCAGAAAAGAAAAAGAGAGGAATGTCTAGCCACACGCATGCATGAAGTTTATATCCTTTCCTTTTGCTTTGTTTTTCATTTATTTCTCACTTTAAACCAAAATTTCTGATACAGCGATATGCAACTTTTTTGGTCCAAAAAGTTTGTGATGTACATTGAGACGTCAAGTTTGCATGAGGGCCTCTGTTATCTTTCCTTGTGTTTTTTCTCTTGCAAGAAATTGTGTACTTTTCCATCTTTAGTGTCCTTCTCAAGTAACATTCACATTATATTTTATCTTCATAATTACCTTTGGGGAGAACTTATTCCATGGACGAATTTTCTTCCTCTAATAGCACCTAAACCCATTGCATTTAATGATGAGAAGGAGAAAGAAACTATAATGTAAAATAAATAAAAAACAACGGTGAAGATCATTTCTTTAATTTAGAGTAAGAAAATAAATTATTCAAGGAAATTTTAAGAATTTTAACTATTGAATGTCTCATTCTGTTTTTAAAGCTTGTACATACAGTTGCACATGTGCACGCGTGAATGACCTTGTATGTAAATATGCAATTCAAGGACCAATAGTGGGTCTTGCTTAGACTTGAGAAAGAGTCAACATATTTACTATAATCCCTTAAACCATTTTTGGGGTTTATCACTTTTTCTCCGTTTATGTCTAGGATTTTGTGGCTCTTCTCTTTTGGTTAATTCTCTTGTTGTTGTCATCTAGTTCTTCATGGTGTTTGGCTCCACACTCTGAGCAATCTCAATCGTGAATGGCTTGTTCAAGATACTACATAGTACATATGTTACACATCTAAAATTTAAAGATATAAAATTGATCTAATGGTAAAAAAAATAATTATGAATTCGAATTCTTAGTTAATAAACAATACTAACTATTAATATTTATGGTTAAAAAAACACATGTAAAACTTTCACCACACTATAATGGTTAGTTGAGCAACATTTGTTGATCACTTTGTCTGAATAAAGCCAATGCACACCATTTTGATCACGGCTCTGTTTTTGGCCGATTCTATCGAATAGTGGCTGTCAAGAAATTTAAAAAAAATTCAGTTCTTGCATTTTTCCTTCGATAGGTGTACTATAATCATCAACTTTTGTTATCTTCTTTTGCTCCAAAAATGTGCACGATTGTTTGTATTTTTGTTCTGACGTGATCAATATTCATGAACCATCCCATTCAGTTTTTTTCGACCAATGAATCCCCGGTGACATCAATCTTTCTGATTATGTGGTGTGCAGCTTGATTTCGCTTTTCACTATTAGGGATTCTTTTTTATCAAGTCATGATATGCCTCCAATCAAACCTCTTCTTTTTATCCAATATTATCTATGCTTAAGTTTTTCTCTCAAGAAGTTACATTTTTACGTTTCTTTTCTTTTATTCTAATCCTTATTTAAATATTTTTGTTTTAATTTCATATATTTAACAAAAACATATTAGAAAGTGTCTCACTAAAATTTCTATTTTGAAACAAATAATTCAAGTATTAGTTTTAGAAAACTATTAGCAACACATTTTTAATATATTTTTTAACACACCCTCTCCTATTAATTAAAATCTATTAAAAATCATAATTTTTTTAGGCCCATATCTTATTTAATAAATTTCTTTTATAATTTTAATAAATTTTAATCAATAATAAAAGTATATTAAAAAGAATGTAATGCTAATCCTTCTCTTAATTTTATCTTCTATTTCTCGGATTTACTGTGTAATTGCTCCCTATATATGGCCACTTTTGTCAAACTATACCATGTAGGTTTGATACAATATTGCTCAAGTTTTAACATGATTCTCTCTGATGTATAGTCTCCATTTTGCATGTCGTCATGAAAAACATTGAAAAAGATGGTAGTATATGTATATCTTTATTCATTGCTTTCTTGTTATCTTCAAACCGTTAAATCATGCATTTGGGACCATATCTTAAAACATAAATGAGATAATATCCAGGGAAGAAATCTGGAAAGTGGAAATCTTCTTTATTTCGTTTTCTTT
The DNA here is from genome assembly GCA_007407185.1 of Glycine tomentella. Classification (NCBI taxonomy): domain Eukaryota; kingdom Viridiplantae; phylum Streptophyta; class Magnoliopsida; order Fabales; family Fabaceae; genus Glycine; species Glycine tomentella. Next base: position 576,032 of record PYAF01000031.1, read on the forward strand.
TAACCACCGTAATTATGTGGCAATCTTGTCCCTGCATGTGTGGATAATGACATGTTGATAACATAAGTTTTGGTGGCCTATTTTATATCCATTTTTTTCAAACCATCCTTATATATTATTTTATTTCCTTTTATTCAACTTTTCTGTTACTATTATAATACTACTCATTACATTTGTTATTTCTTTTTCTTTATTTTCCTATTTATCTCCGTATTCCTCTTATCATATCTAAATAATAAGAAATGAAACAAAAACAAAAAGACAATAAGTAACAATTTATTTCATTATTTTGTTTAGTAATAGAATTTTAATTATTATCACTATTATTTATTTTTAATTGATATTAATAAGAATTAATTGTTAAAAAAATTAAATACCTAAAATTAAATATATAAATAAATACGATAAAATAATTAAAAATAATAATAAAGAGACATGTTAATAAAGATTAATTTAAATTTATAGAGTGAATATACAAATAATAGTGTGACATACAGAGTAGGTAAAAATTATTTATATTTTTTTAGTTTGTGAATTTGATGATAAAAATGTTATTTGGAGTTTTAATATTTTTCTTATTTTTTAAAAAATTATTTGTTATGATATAAATTTATATTTTATTTAGAATTTAGAGTATTACTTAATTGAGATGTATCTAAAGTTTTAAGAATCTTGTCTTAACATATCTTAATTATATTTTTGTCTCATTAGTAATTTGGAAATTTGGATAGGAAATAAGGAAATTAAAAGCCCCTCTTATAAATAATTAATAAGGGATATCATTTGGCACAAAATTATGTTAACTAATAATTTTGAGCGTTTTAGGTATGTCAAAATTTTCTTCTTGGGATAGTACATGTGATCTCTAAAACAAATCCTCCCTTACTGTTTTTGTCTTTCTTCCAACTTTAAGGAAATTTAAAGAAAAGGAAAGTGTTTTTATAATTTTTAAATTATACATAATAAAGCGTTTTGAGATTTTATTATACATTTCATTGCTTCCATTTTTAGTTATAAGCATATAAAAAATATTATTTATATTTTATGTCATCTTCTTCTGCGAGTCAAATAAGTAAGGTTATTACTTATTGTTATTCTTTTCTTCTTCTGCGAGTCAAATAAGTAAGGTTATTACTTATTGTTATTCTTTTCTTCTTCTGCGAGTCAATAATAACATTGTCAACTTCTAAAAATTAAAATTAAAATAAAGACAATAATATGATGGTTGACTTTTAATTTTTTACACATAAAAAATAAAGTTATATTATTACACATAAAATTTGAAATTGTAATTTTATATTAAAAAAATCAAATATATATACTACTTAACTCGTTATTACTACACTTAATATATCCTTTGGAGAAAAGTTTTATTGTTGAAGGTGATCATATCTTATTCGAATAGAATTATTATTTTTGGATAATATATGTAGTTTAGAAAAAAAAATTATTACACTTTTTAATATATATTCTTAAAAAAAGTTACAGTTAATAAATAATTTAAATACTTTTTTTTCTTCACTCAAATAACAAAACATATCTTTATTTATATTTTCTCTCTCTGAATTTTTCTCTCTCATTCAAATGTAGCATTATTGATAGTAATCTCTTCGTCATTCAGCCTAATACGGTCATAGAGTAGTGTGCCAAAAACCAGCTGAAACCAATAACGAAAATATATCATATGCACCTTAAAACTGTTAAAGGATCCGTTTGATAGAGTAAAAATTAGAAATTAAGTATTTTATTGTTTGAAGAGTCTATGCTAATTATACGTAAATAAATTAGAGAAATATTATATATAATTTTATTTTTTATATATAAAAAGATTATTTTTGAATTTAAATTTATGATCAATAAGTTATTAAGACACAATTTTATTTTATCCATTTGATAGAGTAAAAAAAATAATTGAAATTAAAAATTCAAGTTAAATAAAATATAAATTTTATTGTTCGTTTCTATTATTTTTCACTTTAGAAAAGAATACCGCGAAGAATTAAACGGTGATTAGATGTTCAACTCCGTCGAGGTTCAGAGACAGTGCGACTCAGTTACCAACTTAAAAAAACCTACAATGAGATTAATGCATCTTGTGCAGACCTAGAAGTCTATTACTAACAGCTAGCCTCAGTTCTCTTCAGAGGTCACAGTCAGACATCAATGCTTATTTGTTTTCTAGTTCTTTACAACTTTATTATTCTATTCTTATCACAGAGAGAAGTGAAAAAAAAATCCGCGTGATTATTGAGTACACGTGTGGCAGGTAGTATCCACGTGCACCTGTTTGTATTCTTTGAATCGATGTGTTTGTCCCTTATTTATTTCCTATATCTTTTCTTGTCTAATTTTCTTCATGTAAAGGTGGTGAAAATGTGAAATGTATCTCTTTACCATTTCGTTAGGGTCTCCTTGCAGTTATTTTAATTTATCACGACACACAATAATACGACAAATGTTTTATAATATTTATAAATATTTTTTTATAATTTATAAATATAAAAAACATTTTAATATCTTAAAAATATAAAAATATTTTTATATTCAATAGGTTAGAGAAATAATAAAATGTTATATAAAATTAGAATAATTCAAAAATAATTATCATAAAAATCAATAAATTTATATACAACAATATATTATAAATATAATAATAAATAGATAAGAACATATTTGAATTAAGAATTCTATTTTTTTTCAATATAATTATCATAACATTAATAATATTATATGTAACAATATATTATGCCTTCAAAATTTAAAATGTCAAAAAATTAGGAATTACCTTAAAGTGTCTGTGTGTGTTTTTTTTAATGAGCAGAAATTGTTCTTAATTGAATTAGAACTAAAACTTCAGTATACTCACTTTTAATATAGAATATCATGTTATTTTTTATAAACAAAGCTTTGATCTTGTTTTTCAACCTTTGCTATTTCCTTTACTAAAAAGTTAAGATATTTCAATTGTAGTAGTAGAAATTATAAGAGTCGTAAAAAAGTAGTTTGTAATTCAAGTACTAAAATTTTTGTGACTTTTTTTTAGCTATCAAACATGTACACAATTTTAGATAATTGATAAATTCTTCGAGGTTTATTATCTTTTAGATTTTTAATGAGTATGTATATATAATAAAATGTTGAAGTTCACACCACAAAATAATCTCTCTTTTTCATTGAAATTAATGGGATAATGTTTTCTAAAAGATTGCAAATATTATCAATATTGTTTAAAGTTTTATAAGTATTCTTAGAAGCCAAGACAAAGCTTAGAGTTAACTTTATTACTTGGTCATTAAATTAATATGCTATTCAACTCTTTTAATACTCAATGGTAAAAAATATTATTACTCTAAAACATTGCTATATTGTGATGATCTTTGGCGACCAGAGTGTCATTGTCTTGCTACATAAGGAGCATTGGTCATTAAATTAATATGCAATTCAACTCTTTTAATTATGCATGAAACATTAAGAAACCCTTAACAAGAAGACATTAGGTGCCACTAATCGAAGTAGAGAAGTTAATTTAGGTAGTTTATTTATATGTTGTTTTTTTCTTTCAAATTTCCAAAAAATATTAGTATTATTTTAATTAGTCAACTTCAACAATTTCATTATCCAACCCAAATCAACATAATTAAGGTCGGATGGGTTGGTTAACAAAAAATAATGAACTCAACCTAACTAAATTATGTTTTATTAGATTCGTTCTTACATTAGACCAAAGTCAACTTAATATAGCCCATTTGATGATGACAATTGATGAGAGAAATTAAAAATAATGATATATATAAAGGACTTACTTAGATTGAAAAAGAAAAAGTTGATAGAGACCAAAAGTAAGTTTTGTGAAAAAAATGAAGGACTAATAAGTCCAGTCAAAAAAATATTGAGAGATTAAAAATAAATTTCATGAAAAAACATAATTTACTAAGAAATGTGCATATGGTTATCTATCATATTAATATTGATGATCTAATAACTCACATAATTTTCACATTATCACGTAAATAATGATACTTGACGTCATCATGAATTAAAAATGTTAGGAATAAAAATTTAAGAATTAAGACTAGTAAATATTTTATTTTAAGAACTAGAAGTGAAGTTAAAAAAAATAGAGACAAAAAATCATAATTAACCTGACTGGTTAGAAATCGAAACTCTCCTTGCAGTAAACTTATTTTAAAAAACTAGCTCCTTTTGTTTTTCTGTTGGAAAAAGAATTGGAAGTTTATATTATTTTTATTTGTTATATATTTGGTGTTTAGTACGGAGGCAAAATGGTTGAAATGTTTCACGTGTGGTGTGCAGGGCATGCAGTTGATTATGCAGCGACCTCCCCTTTCAATTTATCCCACTGAGCACTGACCCTCTTACTTCCATGCACACGCTGCAAATTAATTTGCAGCCCTCCACGCAGACACACACACACTCAACTTAGGTACATAAATACTTATAATTCACAATTAACCTAATTCGGCAAACAATTACTACCAAATAATGATTATACCGACACTATCAAAATGTGATTCTTTTGTTTGATTGTTTGATTGTTTGCTTTTTCCCCTTCCCAGTTAAGCAAGTATATATTCTTCAGTGGAATTGGATCTTTTCTCTGCGGGATATGATTAATGATCTTGTTAAGGAAAGAAAGACATAAGAGAATGATTATCATGATTTGGTGTTATATATGAAAAGGTTTACTAGTTATGTTTTTATTTTCTTGTCTTTCTCTTTTTAAGAGATGATCTTGTCTTAGCAAGTTCTGATTATTTAAAATTTGTCACTATTGTTCCTGTTTGCAGATGGGTGCATGCCGTCTGTTCCGATTGATTTGAATCTTGGATTTCACATGAAAGAAATAAAAGGCTTGGATGTACTTCAAAATATCACTCACAATAAGATTTATGCAAAGGTTATCTAAATAAAGCTATAACATCCCTAAAAAATTATGATACTGCATAAACAATTTTTTTAATTCCAGATACAAAGTATTAAAATAAATATATATTTATATTTAAAAAAGAAAATATCAAATGCTTTTATTATAATTTCTCTATCTCTTTTTATTTTGGTAAATATATTAAATTTGATATGAATTATATTAAGATAATTAATATTATGTATTTTAGTAAATTTTATATTATTTTAATATATATTGTCCATTATTCGTTAAAATATATAAGATAAAAAAATGATCTTATAACTTGTATCTTTGTCCTGTAGTATTTTTATGTCTTGTTCAATATTATATTTTTAACAAATCAAACCAACCTATTGTCACATATCTTTTTCGTTTATAAAATATATCATTTTTTTTTAGTTTCACTAATATTTTATTTTATTTTCATTCTTCATTTAAGAAAATAATTGAAAAATAAAATGATGACATGTCATTTTTAATTGTGTGATACATGTTGAGATCATCTTTTGTTAACGTGACACTTGATAATTTTATCATTTTCAATCACATACATTAACATTTTTATTATGGAATTAGACTATATAAACTAAGAACAAAAGGTTTAACACTTATAAGGATAAAAAAACCTTACAAGAACTAAATATAAAAAATGACATGTAGGAAAAAATATTTTTAAGCTTTTAAAATATTATGGATGTTATTTGAATTTTATACTAAATTTTAAGTATTTTGACAATTTAATTGGATCTTTTGAATTAAAAAATTGTGAGAGAAAAGAAGATATCATTGAACATAGTTAGTTATATTTTCTGATAGTGATAAATTGTTAATAAAGTTAATGGATATTTCATGGTAACAAGAACTATGTAGTTTTATCATTTAAATCGCATATCTTTCAACCTACTTATTTATTGACTATCCAATTCATCTATACAAAAAATTAAATATTGAGCATGAATATTAACTGACATGATGAGATTGTTTAGTTTAATTTGTAATTTCAAATTCAGGTTATGAAAATTCAGTTTCATTAAATGATTGATGAAATAACTTTATCAACCGTTAATAATTCTAACCAGATTCGAACAAAATTGTTTTCAATGGAGAAATATCGAAGATTTTCATATTACATAATTTGACAGTCATTTATCTTTCAACGTAACCTTCATATAATACTAGCTACTTTGCAATTGGCTATAACCAGCAACAATTAAGAAACGATTCTTAGCTTTATGGTGGGTGGCTCCACATTCACAAAATGAAACACCTCAGCCCATGTGTGGAAGGTCCCCCATTGGGTTTGTTTGATACTTCAGGAGTGCTTTTGTCTTTTGCTGTTGTTTCTCATTCCCACTTATGCAAATTGTATTAAAATCTTTCATTCCCTTGCTTTCAGCCCACATTAGGTAACCTTATGTTAGAAAAGGAGTACCAAAACCCATGTGATCCGGTGTCTGCTTGGTCACATTGAGGATGAAACTCAAAAGGAACTTGTGGGGCTGCGCTTGTGCCACAAACAACAAGGGAAAATGATATCTGATTGCATGTTACCCCCTCGTGGGAATATCGTACCTTGGTACCAAAACAAAGCTATTGACAAGTACCAGACAGTTAACTTGTGAGCCCGTTAACCAAGTTTTCATTTCTACCTCCCTCCATCCAGTGACCTATACACCTCTCTTCTTCCATTACAACATAATTATAAAATAAAAATGTATACACTATTATTGTTGCACTTTCTTCTTTTCTTTTCAATATGGTCAATTAGATTTTAAGCCTTGAGGTTGACATCTCCATAATATATCCATTCATGCATTCCACTGAAGTTAAATAAGTTATCATCCTATGTCTGTGGAAAAAAAGTTATAACTTAATACCTGTTTTTTATATAGTACGTGTACTACTACTCTGCTTTAGATCCATACGATTTTTAAAAGATGTTTAGGAAGCTCTAGGACTTTGTAAATCATTTTAAAAAGAACGGTGATCATAATTATAAGCATATATTGTACATTTAGAATTCATCTTTCAATCATTAGGATTTCATGTTTAAATTTTATTACTTACATAAAAAATAACTTGACAGTATTATGCGTGAGGCCCGAGGAATTAGCTACCAAATTTTTGTAACCGAACCAATCATAATATAAAACCCCCTCTTGAACACACTTTTTTCACAATTAAATTATGTTACAAAACCGTCAACAACCCTATGATATCATTTATTTTTTCTGAGTTAAATTACAATACCCCACTATTATTATTGCACAGAGCGACCAAATCATCTTGGAAGAGAAAGCAAGCATTAGATTAATAATCATCGGATCCTGTATTCTATGCATAATATTTTCAGAAAAAGTTCAAGATAGATTACCTTTTTGTGTTTTTTTAAAGTCTTGTAATTAATATTGCAACATGTGTAAGTCACTTCCGAATCTACCTAATCACATGCTTCATAACAAAATACTACTACATGGGGGTGGGGGTAACGGATTAAACTGCTGAGAAGGTTAATACCAGAGATTGTATAAATGATTGGTTCAAACTTCAAATTGAAGTCATGAACCATTGAAATGTGTGTTTGAATGAGTGTAGATTATTCACAAGCTGAGGTTGACTTGTCACCTCTTTTTGCTCACAATCTTATGGGCTCCCTCTGACCCTGACTCTCTCTGAACCTGTGTCGGTGGATACATTTTCTATGCTCGCAACATGAATGGAATGGAATGACTCTTCCAAAGTAGTAGTATCACATGTCTAAGTTAAAGACCTTTCGGAGGATGGCCCCAATAAAATGTGGCTAATAGTAATCTCAAATGCACAATTGCAAATCCTACTTCCCTATTAAATGTAATTGTACTACAAATCACTGTCCTTTGTTTTCCAAATTGAGATTTCAAAATCTTAAAAAAGGTTTGTACCTACAACTCATTTTTTCCTTCAAATAAACTGATCAAGCAAATCGATCTCTCGGGTCACGCTTGATTGATGCAAAATAGAAAATGATTCCCTTAGTGAAAGTGATATTTCACATGCGTTTGACAATCATGCTTTGATAATACTTTTTATTTATTTATTCAGGTTTGTGCAACAGTGTAAGCCTGTAATTCCTTTGATACTGATGGCATTTTTGTTCCCAGAATTAAAAAATTAAAAGAAAGAAAGAAAAAAAGGGGCAAGCTAAAAAGGATTAAACTAAACTAATAGGAGACCAACCAAAAATATCAGATTTGCATGGTGAAATACAACTAAGTTGTTATGGATTTAAGCCACAAAAAGCATGACCATTGATGTTTGTCTATATTTAAAAACTGATAAGTTAGCTCTGTCGGGTCATACGGTAGCCAGATTAGTACCCAATGCCAGCAAATGGTGTTGGAGTGAGATGGATATATGTAATTTTTTGGGATTATCTTTTTGTTCTTTGATTACTTTCGCTTTAAATCTGTTCTGCTCGGAGAGAACAGAATGTCCAACAAGTGGTGTTGGATGGTTTTCTATATGATCAGGCTCTCTCTCTCTCGTAAGAAGCTTATGGAAGTGAAGCAACTTAAAGAAGAAGAAGATCACAGCAGCAATACTCACAACGCAATTGGCGTGCGGTGTGTGCAGTGTGAATTGAAAGAGAGAGTCAGAATTGAATG
>PYAF01000031.1:607889-685870 GCA_007407185.1 Glycine tomentella
TCATATATCTTATACTTATGCTTTTAATATCAAATGAATGATTTAATTTAACTTTTTATCTCTTTTAATCTTTTATTTTTAATATCTTTAGTTTTAGCTTGCATTTTGATATTTGTTTTAAAGAAAATGACTAATAATTTAAAATAATAATATATCAAAACATAAGTTATTCATCATGAATTTAAATTATATTTTATATGTTAAAAATATTTATTCGTTAGAAATTTTAATTATAATATTAATTATGTATTGAGAAATAGTAAATTTAGTTGTATAAAGTAAATTTTATTTTATGTAATGCATATACTAAAATAATATTCTCATTCCAAAACAATAGTCTTTTTAAGGTTAAATGACACAAAGATCATAAAAAAAAATACTCAATTAGTATATGTTTAGACTAAAATATCCTTAAATTTTCAGCTATCATATTATAAATTATTCTACAAGTTCTCGTATTTTTTCTACTCCCACTTAAAAAAAACAGTAAAATTTTGGTTAATATGAATTAAAGAGAATAATAGTACTAACTTTATCCTCTTAACTATATTTAGAAATATGGTTGGAGAAAATAACTTATAAAAGTTAAAAGAATCATTAATTTAGAAAGAAAAAAAAATAAAAAGCCTAAAAAAAAAGCATTACTCTTGGGCCGTACAACACGTCATTCCATGACTTGTCCCACTGATTCCTTGGGCCACGTAATGATGTATTGGGCCTCGTGTTAACCCATCTTAATTGGGATGAGAGTTGTGCTAAATATATTATATAAATTTTTAATACACTATATGTCAATAGTGTATTTTTGAAAATGTCCTTCATAATTTACTTTGTATGGATTAACGAATTCGTAAGAATTTTACGGATTTAATAATCTGTATTTCTTTTTTTTTTAAGTGATACGGATTGGATAATATGTATGGGCCATATGGATTGTCCATTCTGTATGGGTCATACAGATTATCCAATCCGTAAATAAGTTTTTTTTTAAAGTTAAAATATATATATTTTTAAAATAATTTAAAATAATGGTGCATGTAGGTCTGAGAACTTGTGACCTTCATGTTATTAACATGATACTCCAACCAACTTAACTATTAAGTCAATTATACTAAAAAATAATTAATGTTGATACATATAACATTAAATTTTTTAATGTATATTTAATACACATATCTAAATCTTTAATTATTTAGTTTATCTAATTTCTTTATTTTTTCTTATTTCAAATTCTTATTTTATTAATTAGGTATATTAGCTTCATTTTATCAATTAAGATAGTCGTTAGTTATGATCCTATCAAATAAGATTCTTTTTTATTTTAATTTTATCAATTAATGAGTTATATATAATTAATTTAATTTGAATTTTATTGTGATTATTGAGTTATTTCTCATGCTATTACTTTAATATTCTTAAAATAATTTATTATGTAAACTTATATGTATATAAAATATACATTAAAAAATTGAGTGTTATATGTAATAACATTAATTATTTTTTAGCATAATTGACTTATTGACTCAGTTGGTTGGAGCGCCGTATTAATAACCTGAAGATCACAAGTTTGAGATTTACATGTGTTATTATTTTAAATAAATTCGTAAGATTTTTACGGATTCGTCTATCCATACGAAACAAATTGCGAAAGACATTTTCAAAACTACACTATTCACATATAATATATTAAAAATTTATATAATGTATTTAGCACAACCCTAACATTCATTAACTCACTCACAATTTGGAACGCAATAGGACCATTCCGTTTCCATTAAACCCCAAAAATTTAAAATTCATTGTTCCACTGATTTATTGCTGTATTGATGTCACATGATGCTTATTGCTTAGGTCTGCTAGTGTAAAAAGAGAGAGTCGTACTGTTGACTGTTGAATTCAGTGTTGCATTTGCGTCCTACTCTTTTTTCTTTCTACACGAGAAGGTATGGTCTCTTTTTTTTCTATCAAAAAAATTTAATTGATAATTTTGTTAAAATGTTAACAAGAGATACTTGAATCCATAATGTTTCTCTTTCTTCTTCTTCAATTAGAAACACACTCATTTCAAATACTTTTTTCAACTGATTAAAAATAATAAAATCAAGAGAAAACGTTATTAAATATAATATGAAACTCAAAATTTTATTATTTTCAATAAATTTCAATCAATAAAATAAATGTGTTAATTAAAAAAGTGTTTCTAACATTTTTCTTTACTAATTTATTAAGAGTTTAATGTTGGGTTATTTTTAAATTAGAATTAGAGGTGTACTTCAATGAACTAAAGAAGATTAAAAGAGTAGGGTGCTTTGCCTTCCCCATATATCACTTTTTTTTGTTATTTCCTCTAAATTTAGGGTCAAATTATTCTACACTGTGCTATAGTTTCGTTAAGCTTTTAAATAAATGCTTATAATTTAAATTATTTTAATGGAATATCTTCTACTTGTGTGAACTGTTGTGGAAGCTATTCTTCTTATCAATTAAACCAAAATCGTCCTCCGATCCAAGTGTGTTTGATATCAATTTGGTGTTATCTCCTTTGCTCCTCCTTCGTGGAACCAACTGAATATTTATATTTTCTTAGAAAAATTAGCATAAATTGTATTTACATAAGCACAATTATTTACATGAATGTAAGAATTAACAAACATGGATCACTTGCGGCTGGTCTCTAGCTGTACCATCTTAGTTTCTTGGTGCCCTTATCCTACGTGCAACCACCAGAAAATAGACCTGGCATGCATGGTTGTTGCTTCCAGCAAGACAATCCCTAGCATGAATATTATTAATCTATTCCATTCTATTATATTCCAATTCATTTTAATCTCCAATTCACCTTGTTCTAATCTACCTCTAATTCAAACATCGGCTAAAAGATTCATCATCTCAGAAAAGAGGTGAGTGAGAGTCATATAATATGTATAGTCGATACTTCTAGAAACTAAGGCATATATACATTCATACTCTGTGATTATAAATTTATAATGTATATTTGGATAACATAGAAGAATCAATTCAACTTAACAAAACTATGATAATAACATGAAAAATAAAAATAATTATTTTTTTAATTTTATCTTAAAACAATAATTAATTATTTCTCACTATAAACCTAATCCAAACATATACGAGTAACTTTGATACGGACGTACAGTATAAAAGGTCAGCATATCCTTGATTTTGCATCATCGATCAGTCCAAATTAGATTTGGGGAAGAAGAGCATAATCTTCTTTTGCATAACACGTGCACGTAAACACCATTAATATGATCTACTTAGAATGGTAAAATTCTTAAAGGAAGAAGATCTTTAAAGTTTTCCATTATCTTTCACCACCATCAAAAATCAAGCATCCCATACCACAGGCTAAGGAACTTTAGAACATCTTGAAGCTTCCTTGTATCTTTTCGCCAACACATATACATTTTTCAATTATTTCAGTTGCTACCGATACCTATTTATGGGCAAAACGCCTTGCATCATCATATTAAGCAATTAAAAAATGTTCTAACACATCAAACATGCTACTAAAAGCAGTTAGGGAGGCCACGTGTTGGCTAAGTGACTCGGCTTTTAAGTCATGTTCCCCATTATACCTTAATTGGAATATTATGCCTTAAATGGTTAGTCACATTGAACAATTTTGAATCACAACACTAAGGTTGGTAAAAAATAAACAAAACAAAATAAAAACATGCCTTGCAAATATATTATAATAACATAATAGATCTACATGTAATCTAAATCCTGAATTAAGGATCATACACCGGTTGGATTAGCAGTGGATCACAAAAGCCATTTCCAATGGAAAAACGCACTGAAGATTATGACCTGCATAATATGATGAAACCATTCAACTTTCCCTACTGTTCTGCTCAAACAGAACAGAAATGTCCAACAAGTGGTGTTGGATGTTTTATGTAGGATCAGACTCTCTCTCTCAAGGAGCTTATGAAACTGAAGCAACTCGAGGAAGAAGAAGATCACAGCAGTAATACTCACAACGCAATTGGTGTGTTGTGTGTGCTGTGTGAATGGAAAGAGAGAGTCAGGATTGTGTGTACCTTTCACCATGGTGTGTGCTTTATTTATAGGATTCTAACCTGGACCTTAATGATGAGCGGTTGAAGCCCAATATCTTCTTCCAGGATATTCGGAGATATAGATAACTGAAAGATAATGGCTGTGATGGCATATCTTTTGTTCTTTGGTGGTTATGATAATAAGTTGGTGGAAGTTTAAATATTTGAATTGCTGAGATAAAGGATATCTTTTATCGGTAACAGATGCCCCTCAGCCCGGTCATCTAGCATTCTGGGTGGCCGGGATGTATCAATAATGGAACCGACCAGGTTTTTAAGAGAAATCCGAGCCGAGGTAATTAACATCCAAGCCGAGGTAATCAACGTCCGAGGTAAACTTCGTATCTGCCTCTTGCCGAGGTAATCGACCTCTCTGACTGTTTTCACGAGTCACTCCCAATTAATGTCCAGGCCGAGCTATCTCTTGTCTTTTCAAAGTAGCCTGGAAAGCTATGATCATCGAGAATTGGACCGACTTCCCTTTCTCAACTGCCACGTGTTTCGCCAATTAATTTGTCATTTCTTTGCACGCTTTAATCATTTCTTTTTTGTGATAATGACATTTTCCACCCCTTCCATGACCTTCCACATCCAGCAGTTATTACCCATGTCTTTTGAATTCTGGCGGTTACTCTTTTTGTTTAATGTGCCTTTTCTGTTTCATTCTATTCTAGTGCTTTATTTCATTTTTGCATTTGCGACTTCTGCATTCTCACTTTCTCCTGCGTCTCATCTGAACCATTTGTTTCTCGCTGTCGCTTCTCCTTCCATCAATCTTCCTTCATTCCAGGTATTTCTTATCTATATTCTTCTTTTATTTATTGCCATTTTAATTCCTTGTTTTTCATCCTGTTCCGCATATACCCTAAATGCTAGTGTTTTTTGCATGTTCCTTTCACTTTCCATAATCTCCAGTTCTTGTGCTTTTTTCGCATTTCTGTGTTCTTCCAATATATACCATGAAATACACTCCTGAAGAAGAAGAAAAAATCCGCAGAACGGTTTCCCCTCGTACTTTATTCTGGTTCTATGGTCTTCCCCTTTCTGAAGAAGAAAAGGGAAAATCCCTGCTTCGGGTTCCTTCTAACCCTGGCAGTTCAAAAGCCCCTATTCCCAAGCCTCCCAATCCTTCCAAATTAGGTTTCTCTAGGTTAGGGTCATCGTCACAACAAAGGTCTGCAATACTTTCCTCAAAGTCTAGGGTACCCCCAGGGCTCCCACTCCTTCGAGTAATGCCCTTTCAATCAGTTCTGGAAACAGCCCCATGCCCGAGCCAGAGTTTGAAATTCGATACGAACACTGTTCAAAATGTGTTGATGAATTTATATATTTAGCCAGTAAGGATCTTAATAAACAAGCCGATGCCCTACTGCATCAGTGCCGACATAATCCTATCATGGTTCCTAAGCCCCTTCCAAAAGAGGCCAATACACAAACACACCGGTTAGATTGTAGGGTTGGTGTGCCGACTTCTAACGAAGATTCCGCCGTACCGGCTCCGACCTCGTCTCATCCTAGCCCCTTGATGGTTCATCCTCCAGGTACTTTGCTAATTGCTGTTTTCTTTATTATCGTAGGTAATTATGGACTCATCTCGTACCAGAATTGTTGCAGAATCTGCGACCGGGTCTCAATCTCAAACTCTTTCTCCTGCTTTAACAGGTAGGTTTCCTTGGGTTACCCACGAGGTGTTACAACACTCCTCGGTGCTGGATTCCGAGAGCCTTGCTTTACTCCCCCTCGGGGTTCAGGAAGGCTTTTATGTCTGCCTTCCCAGCCAGGGTGAGCCCATTTGCTCTACCCAGGAAGGCAATGATCCTGATTTCTTTTTGTTTTATAAAGACATAATTACTTGGTTGGGAGTTCGTCTTCCCTTTACCGACTTCCAAATGGGGGTGTTAGATCATCTGCAAGTCGCCCCTTCTCAAATTCATCCAAATGGCTGGGCTTTCATGCAAGCCTTTGAAATTCTTTGCCAAAAGCTAGAAATTCCTTGCACTTGTTCTTTATTCTTTTATTTTTTCACTGTTCAAACCAGCCGATCAGGTAAAGAACCTGCCGACCGAATAAGGTGGACTTCTTTTTGAGGCCGAAATGACCACGGTCATTCTGACCGTCGGCTTTTTTCTTTGTATGCCGAGTCCTTCAAGGGCTTTAAAGATAAATTCTTTAAAGTTGTTGCCGAACCCGACCAACACCCTTTCTTTTCTAATTCTTCTGATTCTTCCTCGGGATCCTGGAAGTTCCCATTATACTGGTCTTCCACTCATCACGACCTTCCTTCTGCTTTTTATCGAACCGACGAGACACGATTGTCGGATTCCGATACTACTTCTGCAGCTCAAATAATGTCATACAAAGAATCGCAAAGCTTGGCCCCCATAGCTTATTATATTCAGTGTGGTCAGTTTAAATTTCTTTCAAAGATAAGGTTGAAAACTTGACTTCCTTTATTACTAACATTAACTTTGATGTTTCTGTGCAGCGGTCAAAATGAACTCCAACCCTGTTCCCCGACCCGCCCATCTCGTGGCCCTCAAATCTCAAAAGAAGCGAAAGCTGACCGAGGGAAAAGGCAAGGCCACGGCCAGTGACTCCAGCCCAACCTCGGCTCCTGCCGAGCCCGTTTTGGAGGCTCCCTCAGTTCCCCCTCCGCCCTCTTCTCCCGTGGCCGCCCGTGGTTACCTCTGACGCCCCATGGCGGACATTGCCCCGGCCCCTGCTGATGCCCCTGCCTCGGTGCCCGAGTCTCCCGAGGAACGCATTCAACTGTCCCCCCGATCTCTTTAGGACAAGGGTGTAACTCGGGAATTTTTCCAAGTCGCTCGGGCACCCAAGAGGTATTCTGACTTGGTCCCCTTCTCTGACCCCGAGCTGGAGGAGCTGAGCTCGATGGAGCTGGCTTCCTTGAAGAGTGCCACCCTACTTGGAAGCTTAGCCTCTTTAAATAAAAAAGCTTGCAAGGTGGCTACCGAGCATGAAGCTTCGGAGAACGAGACTCGGCGACTTCAACAGGAGCTAGACTCAGCTGGGGAAAGTGCTGCAGCCTTAGCCAAGGAAGTGGAGGCCTCTCGGGTCGAGACTAAAGAGGCTCAAGAGTCAGTGGCCAAGCTGACTTCCGAGCTCGAGGCTTCCCGGGCTCAGCTTGATGCTTCTCGGGCGGAAGCTGAATCCTCCCTTACTGTCGTGGCCAAGCTGGAACAGAATCTGACCATATTCCGGGGTCGGGCCGCCGACGCTCGCGACCGATGTGATCAGCTACTTGCTCTCAACGACAAGAAAACTAAAGAAGTAGCTGATACCACCAACGAACTTATGTTCGTTCGGTCGCAGCTCACCGAAGCTTCTTTTAACAATGCTTTGGATCAGATTCGCTTCCTGAATCCCGGCGTCGAGCTGAATACCGCGGGCATGCACTTCAAATCTTACGTCGGGGATAGCTAGCTGCTAACCGTTTCTGACAGCGAGGAGGAGGAGCCGAGCTCGGTGGGCACGCCCGAGGAGGATCCAGCTCGGGATGATGGAGGAAACTGAAGGGCCAGGATGCCGGTTTTACTTGTATTTGTTTTATTTGCTATTTTCGAACAATTTTTGAATATTTTATCTTCCCGTACAATTTATTGTACTAAGTAATTTACTTGACTTTTATCAGTCTCGATTTGCTTTGCCGCTTTATTTCTTCCGCATTCTGGCTTCAATGGCCAAGTATTTTTTAACCCAAATCGTTGATCGGGATTTAAATACTTCATTTCTTTCGTATTTTGGCTTCTATGGCCAAGTATTATTTAACCCAAATCATTGGTCGGGATTTAAATATCATTGTGGGATCATGTTCCCGTCTTAGCAACTATTAATGTATTCGTAACATTAATCAGTAGATGTAATTCTTTCGGCAAACCCGATGATTCATCCGTGATTAAGAAGTTACGTCGACTTGATCAGGGCCGCGATAGTACAAAACAACGACTAAGCGCTCAAATTCGTGCACGATAAAAAATTCCTTATAATAAGGATTTCATTAATATTCTTCGAAGATTACATTAGTTTCATGATCTCAACGATAGATTTGCTCGGGTTTCATGTTCCCAGTTTACATAATCGACTGATGAGAAATACATGAAAAATTGGCTGTGATTCCTACTAAAGGCAACCACAATGGGCTCCCATGATCCCTATGACGGGCTCAATGGCCAATTAAAGGGAAACACATGGTGAGGACAATAATCCATGATCCCTATGACGGGCTTGATAGCCAATTAAAAGGAAACACATGGCGTCCATGATTCCAATGACGGACTTTAAGTCAAAAAAAGGGAAACACAAGGTGAAATTCCATGATCCCAATGACGGACTTAAAGCCAACTAAAGGAAAACACACGGACCTTCTCGGCTGCACACTGTCAGCTATAATATTTCTTTAACTTGTCCGCGTTCCACGTCCGTTTGACTTGTTTGCCTTCTAATGTTTCCAACAGATATGCTCCTTGCCCAAGATTTCGGACAACCCGGTATGGTCCTTCCCAATTTGTTGCTAACTTTCCATCTCGGGCATTTTTACTCTCGATGTCTGCTCGTCGTAACACGATATCGCCTTCTTCGAAAGATCTCGGTTTTACTTTTTTGTTAAATCTTTGAGCCAACTTACTCTTTCTGTGTAAATCTCGGTGATGTGCCACTGTGCGGACCTCTTCTATCAAATCTAGCTCGACAGCGAGTGCGGTGTCATTATCTTCCACGTGCTGCCTTCTTTAGGACGATTGGTCGATCTCTATAGGTATCATGGCTTCACAGCCATACGTCATTCTGAATGGAGTCTCTCCAGTAGTTGTTTGGGCCGTAGTTCTATAAGCCCATAGCACATAATAGAGTTGTTCCACCCAGTTTAGGTCGGCTTCATGCATTCTTTTCTTTAACCCATCAAGAATAACTTTATTTGCTGCTTCTGCTTAGCCATTAGACTGCGGGTGCTCTACTGAGGCAAAGTGATGCTTGATGTGAAAATCGGTCATCATTGCCTTGAACGTGCTGTCGGCAAATTGTATTCCGTTATCGGTAACAATTTCTGCTAGGATTCCGAACCTCGCTATTATGCTCCGCTCCAAGAATTTTTGAACACGGGCCGAGGTGATAGCAGCTAGAGGCTCGGCCTCGATCCACTTGGGAAAATAATCGACAGCAATTATCAGCCACCTCATTTGGCCTTCTGTAGCTTTGAACGGCCCCAAGAGATCCATGGCCCATTTATAAAAAGGTCATGGAGTCGTGATCAAACTGAGCTCGGATGGAGGGATCCACAATATTTTCGCATGTTTTTGACAGCTGTCACATTTCTTAACGTGCTCTGCTGCGTCTGCCTTCATAGTCGACCAGAAGTACCCTGCGCGAATAGCTTTTAATGCTAAAGCTTTTGCCCCCATGTGCTGTCCGTTAATCCCCTCATGTATCTCTGAGAGCACGTACTCGGCCTGATCCGAACTTAGGCACAATAAAAGCGGGGTGTGGAGGCCTCGGCGGTATAGTTCACCATCAATAATCACATACATTGTAGCATTTCGGATTAATCTCTTTGCCTCCAGACCCTCATCCAGGACGACCCCCTGCTCTAAGTAGTTGATGATAGGCCTCCTCCAATCTTCAGCGACCAATATGACCATGATGCACGCCAGCTGGGCGAGCTCCTACTGGATAACTGTCCTGTGGTTACCTGTTCCTTTCGTACTAGCCAACTTTGATAATATGTCGGCTCGGGCATTCTCCTCCCTTGGAATGTGGGCAACTATTACTTCATCAAATTCTGCCATGATCTCCTTTACTCAACGATGATCCCAGCTCCGCTTCCCTTAACATTAGACGACCCGTCGACATATACTTTCCACACTCTATCCTTCTGCTGAGTGGATGATGTCGGTGTTAGCTCTACCACGAAGTCGGCCAAAGCTTGCGATTTGATGGTGTGTCGGGACTCATACTGGATATCAAACTTGGATAGCTGGATGGCCCAGTTCATCATTCTTCCCGCCAAATCCGGCTTGTGTAACACTTGTCGGATGAGCTGATTTGTTCGTACAATAACGGTATGGCTTTGAAAATACGGGCGAAGCCTCTTTGCCGTGGTAAGCAGAGCAAAAGCCACCTTTTCGAGCTTCTGGTATCTTAATTCCGAGTTCTTGAGAGCTCGACTTACAAAATATACTGGCCACTGTGTCTTGCCTACTTCTCTGACTAAGACCACGCTGATGGTCTCCTCCCCAACTGAAAGATATAGGATGAGTGTTTCGCCCGGTTCGGGCTTTGATAACACTGGAGGTGAGGCTAAACATGTCTTGATCTGCTGAAAAGCCTCTTCACACGCCGAGTTCCATCCTATATTGGCTTCTTTTTTCAATAACTTGAAGAAAGGAAGTGCCTTTTCCGCGGATTTCGGAAGAAACCGGGTTAGGGCAGCCATCCTTCTTGTCAACTGTTGTACTTCCTTCTTATTAGAAGGAAACTGCATATCCAACACAGCCTTGCATTTATCCGGGTTTGCCTCTATTCCTCTGTGAGTCAGCATGAAACCCAGGAACTTCCCGGCTTTTACTCTGAATGCACACTTTAGCGGATTTAATCGTATGCTGTGCTGCCTTAGCTTCTGGAAGGTTTTCTCCAAATCCTGAATATGGTATCCGGCTGCTGGTGTTTTCATGATCATGTCGTCGATGTACACTTCAATATTGCGCCCGATCTGATCTGAGAAGACCTTATTCATCATCCACTGGTAGGTTGCCCCGACATTTTTTAAACCAAAAGGCATGACGTCGTAGCAATAGTTCGCTTCAATACCTCAGAATGCCATTTTTTCTTGGTCGTCTGGATGCATAAGTATCTGATTATACCCAGAATAAGCGTCCATAAACGACAGCAACTGAAAACCTGCCGAGTTATCGACGAGTTGGTCAATACTCGGCATAGGATATGAGTCCTTGGGATAAACTTTATTCAGGTCTGTGTAATCAACACAGACTCGCCATTTCCCATTGGACTTTTTCACCATTACCACATTGGAAAGTCATGTCGTATACTGTATCTCTCTTATGAATCCGGCCTCCAACAATTCTTCGATGTGCTTTATCAAAGCTTGCCTTTTATCCGGGCCGAGCTTCCTGTTCTTCTGTGCTATTGGTTTGGAACCAGGATACATTGCCAATTTGTGGCAACAGAAAGTAGGCCTGATTCCAGGTATCTCGGAGGCCTTCCAGGCAAAAACGTCCTGATTTTCCCTTAGGCACTGGATTAACTTGCCCTTGGTTTCAGGATTACACTGTTTACCTACCTTCGTAATTTGCTGTGGAGAGCTACCGATTTGGACATCTTCAAGCTCGTCTACCGGCTCTGGTCTCCATTTCTCAATATCCCACATGTCCAGCTCTACCAGATTGATCGGCTTTCGGGACAAATGG
This sequence comes from Glycine tomentella, assembly GCA_007407185.1. NCBI lineage: Eukaryota > Viridiplantae > Streptophyta > Magnoliopsida > Fabales > Fabaceae > Glycine > Glycine tomentella. The sequence continues at coordinate 619,414 of PYAF01000031.1, forward strand.
GTCTCGATCCGAGAATTTGCCAGCTCTTCCTGCCGAACTCGAGGTAGGGAAGACGGGCTTCCTTCAGTTTCTCTGATCATGTTGTAATAGCACTGCCTTGATTCTCTCTGGTCCCCGCAAATCGTAATGACTTTGCCGAGGTGCCCGATCATCTTCATCTTCTGATGCTTGGTGGACATCAGTATGTCCCATTTGTGGAGTGTGGGTCTGAGCAAGATGATATTATATGGGGACGGGAATTCAGCAACTGTGAATGTGACCCTTTCTGACTTGAAGCCTTCCTTCGTTCCCAGTGTGAGCTAAAGGTCGATGGCCCATTTCAAGCCAGTGCCTTCACCATTGAAACCGTACAACATGGTTTGACATGGCTTCAGATCTTCCTCCTTCAGATTCATCTTTCTCAATGCGCTCCAGTTGATGATGTCGGCCGAACTGCCGTTGTCGACAAATATTCTCTTGACTCGGAAGTTGGCCACGGTTCTGGTTATAACGAGACCGTCCTTATAACCGGGTACCACTCCCTTTAGATCTTCCTCGGTAAAATAAATTAGCGGGGTGCGGCTTTCTTGCTATTTCCGTCGCTGCTTTCCTTAAACCTCGACCTATCCCTTACTGACATCACTTCCTTAAGGTACTTCTTCCGTTGATTGGCTGTATCACCTCCTCCCCCCATTCCTCTTGTGATGACGTTGCATTCGAACTCGGGCTCTGGGAACTCCTCATCTTTCTTGCTCTTCTTGTCATCTCTTTGCTTATTCTCCTGTTGGGCCTTTCTTTTGCCTTAGTGCCCCTGAGTTCGAATCATATACTGGCGCAGTTTGACTTCACGCACAAACCTCTCTATTGCATCTCGGAGCTCCCAGCACTGATCAGTCGTATGTCCTGGTCCGTTGTGAAAATCACAGTACCGGGAATAGTCCAGCCCTTCTCTCCTTACTATGGGAGGAGGTCGGTTGACTTTCCTCATCTCGGTAAAAGCCACCTCTTTCCATATCTGACCACGCGTAGCATTCAATGGAGCATACTTGTCAAACTTCAATTCGTATCTCCCGGGCCTGAAACGAGGGTCAGGAATGTTTCGTGGAGGTCGGCCAACCGGGATATTTGACGGATGCCGACTGGACTGTCCGAGTTGTGGATTCTCCTGACGTCGGTTCCTTGGTGAAGAGGGTTTTTTATTTTCCCTCGGAGCCGAATTAGCGATTTCCATCTGCTCCAACTCCAAATACTTTTTGGATCGAACCCTAAACTCGTTTAGAGACTTCACAGGATCTTTATAAATTCATTTGGCAAGACGGGAAGACCCGTTGAGCCCGGCTGAATGAAGATGGACATGAACTTTCTCTTCCAAACCTTGCACTTGCAGCGTGGCTTCCTTGAACCAATCCAAGTAACTCTGCAATGTTTCCCCGAGCTGCTGACGTATCTTACCCAGAACAAGCTCGGATTTTGGCTGCTTCTTGCTTGTTGCAAAGTTTAACAAGAAATTCTGGCGAAAATCTTCGAAGTTATGGATGGACCGCAGCGGCAGGGAGTGAAACCAGGTTTGGGCGGCTCCGATTAAAGTGGTAGCAAAAATTCGTGAAATGATGGGTTCATCAATACCTCGAACGCACATCTGCATATCAAACTCGTCAATATATACCTGCGGATCTTGGCTTCCATCATATTTGGACAAAAACGAGCCGTCGAAGTCTTTTAAGAACTGAGCATCCACAATTCGGTCAACGAACGGGCTATTATTTTGATGACCCCGACGGTACTTTCTCTGATATGTATTGTCGCCTTGTCCGAAGTGACGGATGATCTCTCCCATCGGTCTTTCTTCCGTAGCATAATCCGGTATCATGGCCGAGGAAAGGTGAAGTCCCTCGTGATGAGAACGAGATACTCTCCCTTGCTGGGACTGATCAACTGGGTCCCTATTGCCGGTTCCAGCAGTGCGGACCGATGTCTCTGGTCTCTGCCTCTTGGTCGCTGCATGGAGTTGCTCGGTACCTTCTGTTGCCATGTTCTCCGCATTGTGCTCCAGGTACTCGGCATTCTGCCGGCGTTCTTCTTCTCTTCGTTTAGCACTGCGTTCGTCCAACTGGGCGATCAAACTCTGAATATCCTCCTGGCGTTGGAGTTCATAACGCTTCTCCAAGTTCTCCATTCGAGCTAAGAGAGACTGAAGAGCGTTCTGGATGAAACGCTGAGAGGTTTCTGGCTCTTCTTTTGCGGCTGGTCGTGGGCTAGCCGGCGCGTGTGCTGCTGGTCCCGCACGGGATGAGGCCGTATGGGACAGTGCCTCTTCTACCACCACATTTTCCAGGTTCGGGTTCCTGGGTGGTTTGTCGCGCCTAGCCATATGGTGCCTTCTGGTGTCAACCATCGTGAGTTGTGGGATTCAAAGTTTATCGTTCCCACAGACGGCGCCACTGTTCTGCTCAAAGAGAACAGAAATGTCCAACAAGTGGTGTTGGATGTTTTATGTAGGATCAGGCTCTCTCTCTCTCAAGGAGCTTATGAAACTGAAGTAACTCGAGGAAGAAGAAGATCACAGCAGCAATACTCACAACGCAATTGGTGTGCTGTGTGTGCTGTGTAAATGGAAAGAGAAAGTCAGGATTGTGTGTACCTTTCACCATGGTGTGTGCTTTATTTATAGGATTCTAACCTGAACCTTAATGATGAGCGGTTGAAGCCCAATATCTTCTTCCAGGATATTCGGAGATATAGATAACTGAAAGATAATGGCTGTGATAACATATCTTTTGTTCTTTGGTGGTTATGATAATAAGTTGGTGGAAGTTTAAATATTTGAATTGCTGAGATAAAGGATATCTTTTATCCGTAACACCTACAATAGTTGTACTAAATTATTATATTCCGTACGGCTACTTGAGGTTTCTTTCATCGACTTGGTCCATTCTCATTGGGAAGGTAATGTAGTGTGGTTGTGAAGCACCACGTTTATATAGCTGACATCACAATAAAGAACAGTACAGGAAAGTTAGATTCAAAAGATCTCAATGATAATAAGTACACCTATTTGATAATTATTAAGGTGGCCCACTACAACATGGCATAAATATCGAGCTTGTGGAAATCATAGATATAAGTAGGATCGAATCGAAGAAGTTAATCAAAGTGAAATCATGGAAGCTATGATGGGTTCCCTAGCAACCAAGAAAGAGCTGAGGAAAGGCCCTTGGACTGGTGAAGAGGACAAATTGCTAAGTGAATATGTTAGCTTGCATGGGGAGGGTGGGTGGAGCTCGGTGGCCAAGTCTACAGGTATATATAACTTAATACTTTGATAGTTTGATTCCCATATATTATGACTTTTTTACGAATTACACCCCTCTTACGTACATTATTAGTTAGGGTGTGCACGATAGAAATGAATTTTAGGAATGTGAAAAACATGAAGAGTGAAAATGGAAACAAATGCGAGGGGATGTACGGGAAAAATAAAGGAACTAAAACTTAATTATTATAAAAAGTATTTGATCATTTTAATAATCTGAATAGTTTTTTTTTTTTTAATTTCATATCAACGGTTATAATTCAATGGAACACCGGAGGTCACATTATGTTGCGGTTCATGTTAACACTATAGTCTCTACCCTCTAGTGACTTTTGATTTTGTAATCCTTTCTTTTTAATCTCTTACCCATCTAAAGGTATTTGTTCTTGATTATTTTTTTTGTTGCCAATATTGGGAAATTAATGAATTCATGATTGAATGATGATTTTTTCAATCATTTTTTAACATTCATTTTACACTTCGATCTTTTTCCTTTCTCATGTCTTATTTATTATATTGGGACTTAACAATATATAACAAGCCTCTCACTTTTAAAAGGACTTTATATTTCACTTGCACTAGCTAGTGTATATATGTGGAATGTCGGTATTAATTAAATTGCTGTAAAGTACTGATAATAGATGAAGTGAATGATAAAAAGATGGTAAAAAATAAAATCGTTTATTCTTTACATTTTAGTTCATTTATACGAGTGTAAATGAAATGTAACTCTAAACGAACGAAATTTTTCTTAATTATTTTTGTGTGACTTATGTGACACACACTTTTGATTGACAAAAAAGATATATCTATATTTTTTTTCTGTTCATTGCATATTTTCCGGAAACCTACTAATTAAACTTTAATTGAATTTCAGGATTAAAAAGAAATGCCAAAAGTTGCAGGTTAAGATGGGTAAATTATTTGAGACCCGGTCTCAAGAAAGGTCAATTAACACCTTTAGAAGTAGGAATCATTATTGAACTACATGCAATTTTCGGTAACAAGTAATTAATTGACACCTTATTCTGGCTCACTTTCTTCCTTTTTTCTTTCCTCAAACTTTTTTATTTTAACTAGCATGGAATTACAAATACATGCAGGTGGTCTATAATAGCAAAGTATTTGCCAGGAAGGACTGATAACGAGATTAAGAACTACTGGAGAACCCACTTCGGGAAGAATGAGAAATTCAAACACAAGAAGCTGGAAACACCAAAAGTAAAAACGGTGCTAAAGCAGTTGAAAGAAAAACAACAGGAGGAACAACAACCTCAAGAGTATGATATCAAAAGCATCAAGTCTCAGGAAGAGACAAAAAATGAAACAAAATCCTTTAAGTCACAAAATAATAAGCAACAAGAAGTGATTTTCATGTGTCCAACAACGTAGCATCAATATACTGTTTCTTCCATGCATGAGGGATTCTCATCCACGTGGCCAGATACAATACTAGCGGATGATGGCTCATGGTTTAGTTTATGGGACTTTGATGAACCACAATATTATGCAAATTATGACCAATTTAGCAAACGTGTCGTGTCAAATTAAGCTACCTTGGGAGTTGGAGAGGATTATTCCATGCAAAATCATGATAAAACATTTTATTTCGATGATATATAATCTCTTCTACGAAAAAGACATATTTGGATGAATTTTTTCGTATGTTTATTTTTGGTCTAAACTAGTTGAATAAATAAGTTTAACCAAACATTATATATTGGAGCCAATAATCTAGGTGTAAATAACCAGACTATGTTCAACGACTCCATCTTATTAGTTGTAGTTTTTTGTCATTCTCAGTACGTACCATGTCGAATCCACCTTTTTATTACGATTCCAGTACGTGACGTAAACTTGTTATAATGCGCACTAATATTTCAATCATTGCTTTCACTCGATGTCTGCCATCAAATCTCTTACATTTTTACAACTTGAGAAAAAAAAATATAGAAAGCGAACAAATAACTAAATAAAGAATAATTCGAATAGAGAGAAAGTGATACGAAAAATTAAACTATTAAACTTATAGATTATTTAGTGTGAGAAAAAAATTTAACATGAAGAGTAACAAAATGACTTTTTTCTTAAATATATAGATAATTATGTCCTTAAGATTTAATAAATACGATTATTTTCTAATAGATAATTTTGTTTTCCACCTCTTTCTTGGCCTCGGTATATGTAGAGAAATTAAGGCATGCGGGTCCTATAATATTTTTATTTTTTTAATTTTATTTTTGTTTTCTCTGATACTTTTCCAAACCATTGTACAAGAGAAGACATTTAAAAATAATACATTTTCTGTATCTTTCTTTCTTGCAAATTGTTGTTTACCAAACAAAGTGTTAAAGTCTAAATATAAAGTTTAGCAATCATTACTTTAAAATTATACACTATTAGAAAACCAATCATAATTTTGAGTGGCGCTTCGTACACCATAATAAGTTTCTACTACACCATTAAGCTATAGTGCAATTTCCATGCTACCCTTGCCTATTTAAAATAAAAAAAAATGTATCATTTCTGCTCATACGGATTCCGCTCCTTCGTCTCCCTCACTGTGCATCCGTTCATCCATTTCCTTTGCTTTCTTCATCATTTCGGAGAGCCTTTGGTGGTGGCATTGGCTGGTCGCGCGCTCTGTGGTTGGTGACGACGCTGTTGAGGTAAGTTTCGTGTTCCCTTGCTGTTGTTTTTTGGGTTTGGTATGTTAATGGGAGTAGGCAGCCTTACACGGATTCGGTAATCCGTAGACCTCATACAGATTGGCCAATCCGTATGAGGTCTACGGATTACCGAATCCGTATGAGACAATTTTTTTTAGAAAACATGCTTTTCAAATAATTAGGAACATGATTTATCAATTGTTGTGCATATATTCATGATGACATGCTTTTTAAATAATTAGGAACATCATTTTGCAATTGTTAGCCATACATGTTGAACCCAATATGCAATGGTTTGATTAGAATTGAATGACATAAATATGTAGCTCATGTGCAATACTCTGTTTCATTCTTTGAACACCTTTAAATTAACTCTGTTTCTATACTTTGTATAATCGCCATTATCAATGCAGTACTCTGTTTCAATGGTATGTATTAGCCTACGTGTTCAAATAGTTTGTGTTAGACTCACTTCACCATTAATTTGTTATTCTGTTTGAATAGGTTGTCTCAATCATCACCTTCAAATTTACTATGTTAATATCTGCACTTTAATATCTGTTGGTTCTTTTCAACACTGTATGTTGACTGTGGAAATATTTATTTTGTAATTGTATCTGGATAAAATTAGCACCAATGGGTGATAATCAAGAAAACTACAAGGACATGGCTCTTATGATGATCAATATTAAGAGCGAATCGGTTGAGGTCATCAACACAATTCATGTGAAGGACGAGGTTATAAATTTACAATTTTAATAATTTCATCCTCCATCATGTAATCTTAGGTTTTGATAATTTGTTTAATTTGTTCATTTAGCCTTACGGAGAGATAAGATAAGCAAAAGTTTTGCCATTACATGGAAGGATCACTTGGAACACACCTGACATCTTATAGATGCTAATGGGCAACATCATATGGTAACCTATAACAAAAACCTTGAATATCCTGCGATTTCTGGTGGCTGGACAACCATAAGGGACCATTATGGGCTGCAAGGTAACCACCAAATTACCTTGATTCATTATGCTCAATCTGTGTTTTTGATGACTATGTATAAAAGCATTTCTGAACCTCAAGCATTTCCGAAATGGCACTCATTATATAAGCAAAATCCGAAATCTGTTGTTTTTCGCCTTCTGCTCAATGATTACAAGGTCAACTGCAGTTCTCTTGTAAGTTAGCACAATATACAATTTTTGCTTTCTTTTGTAATTTGCTTTTTCTTTTACTTCCCATAAAAGTCTAACCATCAATATTATTATTCCAGGATCTTCCATCTTCAATGTACTACTTCCTCAAAGATAATAAGTTCACATACATTGACTTTGAAGGAAAGACTCAATGCAAATTAGTCTTCAATCAATGACGGAAAAGCGTCAAAATCGGAAGTGGCTGAAAAAACTTTGCCATACTAAATAAGCTGAGAGCCAACTTTGAGTTCATCATGGAGTTTTCAAACCCTTCACACAACATTATGTTGTGGTACATGTGTTGAATACATGTGTTGTCATATGGCCTAGGACATCAAGAACAATGCTTAGACTCATTTTGTTTCTTATCTATATATATTTTATGTTTATATGTTTTATAATTAACATTATCAATGTTGTTATATGGCCAATGATATCAAGAACAATGCATGTTGCTTTTTTTTGGAAATTATCAACATTGTCATATGGCCAACAATATTAAGAACAATGTGTATTGCGCTTTTTGTTCATTAACTTTATATATATATATATATATATATATATATATATATTTGTTTCTCATATATTTGTTATTCATGTGTTTTATAATTAACATTATGAACTTTTTATTAGATTTGATCTATTGTTATTTTTATACAACAATTAAATTTATAAACTTCATTCAATCAAATAATTTATCAAAACAAACTCAATTTTATCCAAACACATATTTGCAACAATTTCTACATTTTTAAAAAGCCTATTATTCAACAATAAACAACCATACGGATTGGCTAATCCGTATGAGCTATACGGATTGCCTAATCCGTATGTGTTATACGGATTGGTTAATCCGTATGCATTATACGGATTGACTAATCCGTATAATCCATACGGATTAGGCAATCCGTATAACCCGTATAACCCATACGGATTACCGAATCCATACAAAACATGTGCCCACCACTCACCTTTGCACACTTCGCCGGCGACTCTGCAACTCCGCCAATCACCCACAACTCCGACGAAATGAACGAAATGCCACCAAAAATCACCAATGCCTGTGAAATGCGCTTCAGCCGAACCAAAATCAACAACAACAACAACCAAAGCTTTAGAAATGGACGCTCAACTCAAATAGCTGACAAAAGCTTTAGGGGCATTCAAATAGGTGACAAAAGCTTCAAGAGCATTTTCGGGATTTTAAAAAAATATATGGTGCAGTAAAACTTTTTAATGGTGTATGAAGCACCACTCCATAATTTTTTACATCTGTACAACTAGCAAGCCTAGGTGAAGCCCACGTTGGTTAAGAAAATGAAGCCCAAGCTAAAATAGCCACATTCTATGGCCCAACTATGTTTCACATACCTGATTTTTGTTCTTATGATATTATATACGGACCCAAAAAAGATATTATATGAAAGAATAATATTAAGTGTTAACAAGGTAATTTTTAATAAAAAATTATTATAAAAAATTTACGTTCATTTAAAAATAAAATCGTTTTCTTTTTTTTTTGGATAAGCCACACAATTTATTGATGTGAAACCATTTAGACTTAAGAATAGGATGAACTAAAGTCAGATACAATTATACAAACACCTAGCTAAACTTATCATAATAGGTTATGATGAGAAAGTGCAGTTATTATTAATGAGATTCCAACTTATGATTTTATACAGATCACTCAAATCGTTCACCGTTAAACTAATCCGAATATATAATATAAAGTCCATACAACTCTAGATATATAATAGAAAAAATAAAATGAAAGCCTTTCAACCTAACTATCATGCATGCAACATTAAAAAGCAATTGATGAAACCAATTCCATGGCCACTTGTTTTGAGCTTTGTTTTTTTTGTTGGCATGCATGTGTGCATCTTTCTTAAGGATAAACAGGAATAATATTTTCGTCTTTCTACATTTTAATTTAGATTACAATCTTGGCAACATAGGAAAATAGGATATCTTGATCAGCATCTGGCTTTAAATGTGGGAAAGTGCAAAACCATAGTAGCGTTTTGGAATGAAGAGGATTGTAGAATGGGACCATAAGTTAGATTCTTTACGCAAATTACTCCTAGCTAGTTGGATGCTTTCTAGTCTAGGCTGTTTAATCAAATTGAGAGCAAATACTTTACAACGTGAAGCAAGCATCATTTTGAAATGGTTAAAGTGAACACAAATGCTACATGCATACTTCATATTCCGTAACATAATCCAAACTCTTTTCCTTAAAAAGAGTGGCAAGATCAACCCACGTGAATTGTGAATGGAAAATGTTCCTGATTCTTTTGGAAAATCATGAAAAGAACACATTTGAAGTTCTAATATTCTGTTAGGAAGCACCGCCATAAGCTAGTTTTTCAAGTTTGGATAAGAAACCAAAAAAAATAAAAATAAAAATTGGTAAATTAATGCTTACGAATTCCGTAAAAATATTAGTTAAAAGAAAGACAGATTTTATTTAAAAAATTATTAATGCACCTCTTTGAAGGATTTTAAAATGCATCTTTTCAATTAGTAAAACTTTCTATTATTGATTTCTTTGATCAATACCTTATGGGGATGCTTGGTAGGGAATATTCTTTTAAGTTTCTCACGAATCTTAGGTTAGAAATGTTTAAAAAAATTAATATAAATATTTTAAAAGTCATTCTTAGGAATTGTGTTTTCTATGAAGTTTCCGCTAAATCATTGTTATGGATCAAAATTGCTTCCAAGAAAGAATAATAAGGAGAAACAAAAAAAAAAAAAAAAAAAAAAAAGCTCTTGCATTTTGCTACTGGACTGTAACCTCTCTCTATACCTAAATGCTGAGACAGCCACACCGCGAACTACATTGGAGCATTCTCTGTTTCAGTCGCTTGTTCAAAAGCGTTTTGGTTTGAACCATTTACCAATTCCAGATTTGCAAGTAATTATCATTTATCCATTCCTCGTATTGAATGGTAACTTCGACAGAACAAGATGACTATATACTAAAAGGAAGTGAAAGGTAAACAAATTTTGGCATAATTAAATTCCTTAAAAATATTTATTAGATTTGTTTAACATCTTTGTATAGAAAAAACTTTATAAAAAATTTATATTCACTTTTATTATCTTTCAAATCTCAAAATGAATTAATTTGTTTACTGTTAGTTGAACGATATTTTTGGAGTACAAATGGAAAAGGAGTAAAAGAATCCTGTTTTCAGTTATAGTGGTGAACATTAATAAATATAACTTTCAGAAAAGAACCTGTTACTGCTAGCAATGCCGGCGTTGATATAAAAATCATTTACATTGATGACTGAGATTTTTCTGGTGCAAATTCGCCCATTTTTTTAGGTGGATTGTAGAAAGCTCCACCACAGGTCCAAAATGTCATGCCTTGGGACACATGGAGAACCTCAATACAATTAACTGCATGACAAGGTTTCCTTTGTTGAGTCTAATCATGGGAATTAATCCATAGATCCTAATGGTACAGATATTTAATGTAATTTGGTAAGGTTAACATATTTACATTTATTTTGAAAAATAAAAAAATTAATATATGAATCTTGTTAACGATTTATTTCCTTAATTTGTTGGTTAAAGAACCTTTAAATATTTAATATATGATATTAAATACTTTTAATTATTTTAAAAAACAATAAATGTTTTAATACAAAAATTTAAATTAAATGTTTTTAAGATCCTCAATATCATCTGAGTCGAGTTTAGTAACCTCGTGTTTGCTTAAGCGTCCCCAATGTGTGTTACTCCTCATTATCGTGTCAAAAATTTAAAAAGACACACAAACAACATTTAAATGCTTTAGATTGATTGTGGATATCACAAATGTTAAAACGTAAAACAAACATGCATTAAATCTATTTAACTAGAAAGTATACCTAAACAAGAGACTCGACTTACAATCAAACTTCTTACCACTTAAATTCAATAAACATTAAATGAGTTTTAACATAAAGACACTTGTGAATATATTTCAACATGAATGTTAGAATCATTTTCCATTTCATCTCATGTTTATATCATTTAAAGGATATAAAATTAGTATTATTTTTCCAATTAAAAAAGAAGGTAAAAGGTAGAAGTATTTATTTGATTAGTGAATTTGAAGATGATGATTGAACGGAGTGATACTGATGGAATGAATATCTACAGAACAGAAGAGGCAAGAAAAGAAAAGAGTGTGCAGTGGTCGCTCATGCCTCATACCTATTGCTTTTCACGGCAACCTCGTGCTTATTCTGTTCTCCCGTCACGACACGTATCACATCACTCTGTAAATCAACCATGACTCTCTCTTTCTCTAGCCACGACGTCGTTGCACTGCAGCAGGGTTTTCGCATCAATCAACTTTGTGTCACCTGCTACTGTACACTCACCCATGTCGTCGCTCGCGCTCGGCACGTTTCTCTTTTGTGTCACCCGCTTTTACCGTTGGAAATTTATCAGAATCTGAATCCACGCCCATCTTCTTATGCACTCCATCATGTTAAACTTGATAACGCTGCTGTGTCTGTGTGTAATTAGCAATGCAACAGTGTACACAACGCTATGGTGTGTTGGCTCGCAGAAAAACTATTGCATCACAGAATCGTTAGTTATACATCGAATCAACGCATGTATTTATAGTACATCTTTGCTTAATAGTTCAAAAAGTACATTTTCGTAACATGGTTATTCTCAACGTCTGTACATCAAAATTAATATCTTGTCTTGAAAACTCAGTTTTATAAAAATAAGATTTTAATTGCTTTTGTAAAATTAAGCTTAATCCAAATTTCAATTTAAACATATACTTATCTGACTTAATTCCACTATTAGTTTCATATGATTTTAGTCTTATAAATTTTTATTGTGTGAATTAGATTTTTATAAATGTGATTTTGATTCTTTTATCATGTTAATTTTTTTTGTTAATTTCATTAAATATTTAATATATTTTAGTTACGTGACATTAGATGATGACATGTTAATTATGAAATAACTAACGTATTCTGACACACACATGCATGTCTTGACTTAATTAGACATTTAGTCCCTTTGAAATTATAATTCTAAAGAATGAAAAGTACAATTAAGATGCATCACCCACACCCACATGTGAGAAACAATATGTCAATTGCTACATCGTTAGAATCAATTAAATATTTAAAAACTAATAAGAAAGACTAAAATTATATAATTGCCATCATTAAAGATTAAAATGACACAATTATAATACCTAAATGACAAAAAATAAAATTAAACCTTTTAATTTTTACCTTGTTATTTGTTGCTCAAACAATTAGAATTATTTATTTTATTGTGAGAGATTTGAATACAATCTCAAATCATCTACACACATTTTCAAGTAATAAAAGTTTTTTTCTTTTATATACCTATAACACTTGTGCCTTGTATAATTTATATAAATTCAAAAAAGAAACTTAATTGTTATCGAAACTTTTAGATCAACTAATGTGAGATTTTCTAACTTAATCAATATTTTTGAATTCAAATTTAACGTATATAGTGTACTTAAAGACTCAAAATAAAAGTTTTATCATTTTGTAATAGTCTCACTTATTAGTTGTTATTGTCACTAGATTAATTAGTGTGAGATTGTTTAAAATTAATCGATTAATAATTTTGAATTCAAGTTCTAAACATGTAATTTTGAAAACTAAGAACAATAAATATCAATTATTAGATTATGTTTAATTGGCTAAAATTAAAAGACAAGTCACATGTTTTTTTAAGTGGATATATCCTAACTATTTATTTTAATCATTCATATAGTTGTATACTCGAAATTCATAATTTTTATTTCTTACGAAAATTACAAGTTGTAAAGAAAATTATAGACCTAAATCACTTTATGTTAAACCAATTAATTAAAATAAAATTTATGAGATCGAGTAATCTAACTTCAAGTTTATAAATATTTACTTAAAATAGTAGAGTTAAAAAATAAAAATATTTCAAGATGACATTGATATAAGAAATATTTTATTTTAATCAAATCACTTTTCTTGGAATGAGATTCTTAAAAACAGGATTGATAAAAATATTATAAAATATGTTTCATTATTATTATACTTTTAGAAATAATTAGTTAGTTTATTAATTTTTGTGAAAAATATTTAATAACTATAGTCAATTATTATGAAAAATGTTTTTTTTTCTTTATATCAAACACCACCTAATAGTTAATATATTTGTAAAAAGAAAAAGACAAATTTTTACAAATGTAATAATTTTTTTGATAATATTTTAGTTTTGTTTAAGAGCACGTGTATAGCACCAGGCAGGAAGGCACTCTTAGCATGAATATTATAATGTACTTGTTTTTGTTTTGTTTTTTTGTTGGTCTAATAATGGTACCTGACTAACTGCCTTTCAAATCATTATCGATCAAAGAAGAAAGCAGCAAAATTGGGCTCTTTCTTCGTCCACGAAAAAAGATGCAACACATTTATCATCATCAATAATTCAATTTGTAGTTTGAGACTTTGTGTGGTGAATTTTTATAGGATTAAAAAAAGCCCACATTTCACTTGTTTGGGATATATGGAACTATCACTTCTCACACATACAAGCTGTATAATGAAGACGTCAAAGGTGGGAAGTAAGATAGGTGGTTTAGGATATAAAAGTTTCTTTTACCAGAAATAAGGGATTAAACTAATTTACTTTTTTATATATTTTTAAAAACATGATAATAACATTAGAGTCCTTTATTAAAAGTAATTGAAAACTTAAGGAACGAGTATGTCGCATGGCACGTGTAATAGTATTTAGGAGTTATCGTTCACTTGTTCTGACTTCTGAGTGTAAATTAGATCTAATTGCAAAGTAAATATGTAGATTGAAATGGAGGAAGCATCGGACAACAACTTTAATATCTTCTAAGATGTGATTCACGCACTATCGGAGAAAGAAAAACGAAAGGGGGATGAGAGGAGAAAAGGCGGTGTTTTGCAGCCATGGAAGGCTCACGATAAAGGGAAGAAAGATAGGAAAAAGGAAAAGTAGAGGGGAAGAAGAGGAAGAAGGGAGGAGAAAAAAGCGTCCTTGTCGGAAATCGCTTTCGATGGTGGCTTTTGGCAAATCTTTAAGGAGCATAAAGATTTTTGTTTCTTTTTCTACTATGTTTTTCTTCCTATTGATTAATATTACGTACAAATTGTTGTGTTTTGGGCTTTATATTGCTTTGAAATCTAGTGGGACTCTTGCTTTTTCTTTGATTGGTTTATTAGCCTTAGTAGCAGTGTGTATGGATTGTGGCAAATGACTGTGTTAGATGAGAGTTGAACTCCAACAATGTTATTCGAAGTTGAAGACAAAAAATGACAAAAGATTAGAGAGATAGGTAATAGAGTAATATGAAAAATAATATGTAAAACAAAATTAAATATTAAAAACTGAAGTAATCATCAACAATTAAACAATCTTAATCATTGAATATTTAATTAATATATCTAATAACCATAAAATACTTCCTTATTCTAAATTCCGACTTTTCCACTTTAAACATCGTCCTGTATAATATCATGGAAGCACACAAAGCATAATACAACTAAACTTCTCCGTTGACCAAGTTGTGTTTTGCAACTGGCTAACCTATCATTTGAGTTCCTATCAAGTTCAACTTTTTTGCCGTTTCTTTATAGGATGTGGTTTTGGTGTAATGACGGCACCAACAATAAGAAATGACAATTAGCTAGATTTGCAGCACCCAAAACAACTGAGGAAAATTATATAGTAGAATATAAGGTTGGCGTCATGAACTCATTATTTATGGAAACGAAGGTGGGAATTTATTTTATCCAAATTGATATTGGTATCCTTTCATGTTTTCACATTAGTCCCTCAAATTAAAAAAATTCTACAAAAATTCTTAAAATTTTTAATTGTTTCATTTAAATTTTTAAACTTAACAGCTTTTTTTTACAAGAAACTTAACAACTTATAAGTATTTAATATTGTCACTTAAGTAAAAAAAAATAATTTTATATTAATGTGATTGATGAATTACTTTAATGGACTTAATAAAAGTTTCTCAGTTTTAAAGAACAATATAATAGTATTGTTATATTTTCATGACTAATTAAATTTGTGGTTTATTCAATTTTTGAACATTCCATTACTGTGAAGTGAAATGATATAATTACTTGTAATTATCAAAATCTGGAACTGGCCTATGTCAGGGTGGATATATTCAAGAAGGGTTTCATGATCTCGCACGTTGTACAGTGAACATCCTTTGTTAGGATGTCAAGTGGAGGACCTACAAAACAAATGGCTATAATGTTTAAGTAAGTACGCGAGTTAGGTGATAATGAGTGATAAAAAAGGGTGACATGAAATCTGATACTTATAAAGTGAAGTAGGAGTTGCATGTCCTTGTTTTGTTTGTCGGGACTGTTACAATGGTATAACAACTCTTACAGATAATTACTAATTTGTAAATAATAATTTAAGCTGTGGCTTATAGATAATTACTAATAGATAATTGTATCATATAAATAATGCGTATCTTATAGACAATTGAGTACCTGTCACTTTATTAGAAGATTCTAATATTATCATTAATATTTAAATAATGAGATGTTAAAGATAACATATTCGACCCATTAATTCGATTATTAATTGTAAGATATATGTGCTTCTATATCAGAAATAATATAAAAAAATGGCGTGCATATTAAAACCACGTCACTTGTCATATGTATTCTCAAGATTACATTACTTAAATTCAATAGCTCTCTAAATTGTTCTAAGTATTCGAAAAATTAATGAAGGCCAGGGTGTTAGTTGGCATTTTATTATCAGTATAGATGTCAAAATCAATGAACGAATTATACCCAACGAATAATGTCCCTCTGTCTAGCCTCAAATTGATAGTTAGCCAAAAAATATTATTCCCATAAAATGTCTCATTGCACTAATTGGCTTGAAGAGATAAATGTGGTTCTGTACTTAGTCAACTTCCGCGTATGATATGAGACATGATTACATTAAGCGTGACATGTACGTATTGGAAATGTATGTGTCCAACAAAATAAGGAAAGATAACTCAAAAATTAGTAAGAGAATGGATTTCCCATATTTGTTCAAAAGCTAAGCTTACAGCTTTGTCGTGCTATTCTGTAATTGCACAGCTATGTATATCTATGTCCAAATCCAATATATAGCAAAATGAAATAAAATTTAGCAAGATTAACTTAAGTGTAATAACATGTCTTTTAGTTTTATATAATTAGAAAGTATTTTGTACATTGATTAATAATTAATTATAAGTACAGATAAAAGATACAAAAATATAAATTTCAAAAGTATTTTTTACTAAGTACTGGTTTATTTAATAAAAATATGCGAGAATATCCATAATTACGTAAGAAGAGTATTTTTCACTCTCAAGAAAATGAAGAGACGGACTTATTAAATAGATAAATAATTTTTAATATATCTATGTTGAATGAACGAATTTAGAAACACTTCTTGAATTTAAAAGAAGATGCGAATTTTCCAAATTATTTTTCCCTATTAGAAGCTATTTTCTAAATACTTTTTTTACAAACACATTTTTCTGATAATCTCTTGTAGTTAAGAAAATAGTTCCACATCCTAGCGTAGGGAAGAGTTAGCTAGCTAGGTAGGTGCTAGAAATTGTAACCTTCAAGATCACATCTTATTTTTCATTGTACTGAGTGATGACAACGTGAGTTTCAATTCCAAAGATAAACTAATATCAGGGATGTTGACAATTATATATAAATATATAGATTCAATTCATATCCACGAAAATTACTTATGATATATAGCAAGGTAATTATTATTATTATTATTAATATCAAGAATATGAAACCGGATAAATATGCTTTTTTAAAACCGGAGGATACTATAGTAACCTTCATATATAGATCTACCCCATTGCCACCTTAAATAATAATGTGCAGGAAAATATCTTACTAGTCACTTTCAAATTTCAACCAACAATGTAAATATACATTATTTCTCCCATTGATTTTTTCACATCAAGTACTACCAGCTTTCCATTTAATTACCACTTACTGTCAATGAAAAAAAAAAATCTCATCTGTTACTTTTCGAATAATTCTGCTATTTTAACAAGTGAAGTACAATGCTTCAAGGTAGGGCTGGGAAAAAAAATCCATATTCATAAAATAATCTATATCCAATCCATTTTAAATCCATTTAAATGGATTAGTTTTATATCCAAATCTATTTTTTTTGGATTTTAAATCCAATTCAATTAATTGGATATGAAATGGATATGGATTGGATATTTGTTTTAAATCTATTTTTTTTTGCCAACTTTGATTGAGATTATTTTTTTGTCGACGTCAACTAATGAAGATTTTAAGCCGTCATCGTTGAGCCAATTTTTCGGTTAATGTTGGTAAGGTTTTTTTTAGTCAACATTGATTGAGACTATTTTTTGCCCGACATCAGTTGATGCTATTTTTTTGTTGACATCAACTAGTTTTTTTTGTCAATGTCTATCGAGATTATTTTTTTATCGAAATCAAGTAGGTTTTTCGCTCGACGTCGACTATGACTTTTTTTTGTCGACGTCAGACGAGACTATTTTTTGGCCGACATCGGTTGAAAAAATATCGATCGACATCAGCCAAAAAAACCTAGTTGACATCGGCCAAAATATTTCCCCAATTGACACCGATCAAAAAAATCCTAGTTGATGGCAACAAAAAATATCCCTAGCTAACGTCAGCCCAAAAAAATAGTCATAGTTAATGTTGACCAACAAATCCTAGTTGTTGCCAACAAAAATATAGTTTCAACCAACATCGGCAAAAAAATATAGCCAACGTCGACCAAAAAAAAGTCCTGACGAATGTTGACAAAAAAATATCAATGATCGACATCGGTAAAAAAAAAAAACTTATCAATATTAGCCACAAAAATCCTAACCAATGTCGGCCAAAATTAGTCACGATCGATGTTGATCGAAAAATCCCTAGTCAATGTCAGCCAAAAAATGCACTGACTAAAAATCCTGGCCGACCTCAACCAAAAAGTAACCCTACCTAAGATCGACCAAAAACATCATTGACCAATGTCGATTAAAAATGCACTGACTAATGTCAGCAAAAAAATAGTCTTGGTTGATGTCGGTCTAAAAATGTCTAGACCGATATCTGTCGAAATTGTTTTGGTTGAAGTATGTCAAAAATACACTAACCAATATCGATAAAAAAAATAATCTTAACCAAGATCGGTTGAAAATAACTCTTAAATGGATAGGTAGTAAATTTTCACTTTTTAGCATTTAATAACTAAAATTTATAAAAAAAATCTTATAATATTTAAGTGAATATAAATTGGATATATCCAAATCCATATCCATTTAAATAGATATAAATTAGATATAGATTGTATTCTTAAAAATCCAATCCATACCTATCCCTATTTCAAGGTGAGACTTCACTAATGAATTTATTTATACTATAGTGAATAGAAGCCACTGATAAAGTGACAAGTGTGGAATCCATTTTATAATATGTGACGACGTTATGATACTCTTGCTGTGCCTCTCTGTAGACAATAGAAAATGACACAGATTTTCACTGCAAACAGAAAATTATACGTAAGGGAGAGATAGGTTGAAAAAACAAGGTCACAAGAATAAAAAAGTTTAATGTAGGAAAAATAATATCATTTTTGTAAGTAATAGTATCTATCAATATGACAGCTGTCACTACGCGCCAGCTTTTTCACCCACTGGGGCAACGAGTGTTGAGTGTCTCACACGCGCCTATGTTGCGTGTGGGGGAGGTGATTGTCTTCCAAAAATACGTTAACATGGAAAATCATGGGAAAGAGAAAGTTACATGAAACTAGAAAGAACTCCAACCCTAAGCTGCACTCCATTTTTTTCTGGTGGAGATGGAAAACCCTGAGGATAAAAAGGAAACTTAGAAAAGAGAGTACATATACAATACAAGAAAACTTAACACACAGAACACAACACAACACTTTCCTCTCTCTCTCTCTCTAGGGTTCCGAGTTTGAAGTTGAAAGTGTTGAACTTTCTCTAGCTAGCTTTTCACAAATTTGGTTGCACTTGCAACTGAGGCAGGAAAGAGGGGCACGAGAGGAGGAAGAGGAAAGAGAAGAAAAACCAAGAAAAGTGGAGAAAGGGATAGGTGTTGTACAGAAATAGAAATTAAAATTGAGTGAAAATTAAAGAGAAGAAGGAGTGATAGGGAGATATGGGGAGGGGAAGAGTGGAGTTGAAGAGGATAGAGAACAAGATAAACAGGCAAGTCACGTTTGCAAAGAGGAGAAATGGGCTTCTCAAGAAAGCCTATGAGCTATCTGTTCTCTGTGATGCTGAGGTTGCCCTCATCATCTTCTCCAACCGTGGCAAGCTTTATGAGTTCTGTAGCAGCTCTAGGTATGCAGTGTGTGTTGATCCTTTTTTTTTTTTTTTCTGTTTGTTCTCTTTGTGAGATACTGAAAATCACTTTTTCTTTGTTCACCTATGAGATCTACTTGCTCCATTATTTTATATTTTATTTTTTTGGTGCCTTTCTTTGGATTTGTTTAGTTTGTTTGCTTCAACAATTGAAGACAAAATTATTTAGTGTCTCCTATTTTTTTATTTATTATTATTATTATTATGTGAACTTGTGGCTTTTTATAAGAAGCCCTGTATGTGCTTCACTGCTTCATTAGGATAGTAAGAGTTCATTTCTAATTTGATCTTTTTTGTAAGGGATGGTAGATTTATCAGATCTACTAATATGGCACATGATCTGGTGGATATCTAATATTTTGTGTACTTGTACGGTTACTTTAATTTGTTGGATGATTGTTAATTAACTTTGTTTTTCTTTGTCACCTTTCAGTTTAACTAACTTTTTTCCTTGAAATTTGGCTTTTGCTGAGCAATGAGATCAAGATCTTTGCTGTTTATTGACCTAATTTTTGCTTGAGTTTTCTTCTTAACTAAGTAGTTTTCGTTGGAAGTCGGTCTAGCTAGGTGAGTGGCTGACAGGTTCTGTATAACTACTTCTACTAAACAGGTAGTCCTATGAAGCTTTAAGGATGCAGTTTTACACTAGAAATAAATAAAACTTCTATTCTCTTTTGTTAAAATTAATCGATGTTTTTATTTGCAAAGAACGAAGTAGTTAATTTCAGCTTCCTTCTTTGTATCAGTGTGCTTATCCAAAAATTTGTAATTACTTCTTTTGTGCTTGTGGTTTTTGGGAGGAGTGAGGGTGTGAAGATTATTATATCTGTGTATGCTAAAATGTTGGTTATCATGTCATTTTGGCATTTCTATGTAAAATCTGGTTAGCTTTTGATTTTTTCTTCTTTATTTTAATTTTGTATGATGTCCCAACTTATTTACGTACTTGATATCATTCCTTATTCGATCTTTTTTAATTCCTTCAAATCTCAGTATGTAGGGATTTAATTTATATATAAGTTTTTGGTAAAAAAAATAAAAATATAATTTTATATAAGTGGCAAATAAACGAATAGAATAATCCTCATTATAATTCACCGGTAAGAAATTAAAAGTGAGTTGTTTTTTTACTTATAGTAAATACTTTCGCTAGGAAACTTGTTTTTTCTTCCTTCTTTCTTTCTTTCTTATTTTCTTATCCTTTTCATAATATAATGAATCAAGTTGTGTTATTGTAAGTTTTGGTAGCAAAATTATTAAATAAGTATGGGGAAACGTTCTCCTTCTTGTTCTGTTCCCTTTTGGGTGAGTTTTCTTTCATGGGGTATATGATATTACGAATGATTGATGTGGACATAATTAAGTACTAACTATCAGAAAAATGCTTAGGATAGTTATTAGAACATTTATAGTTTGGACAATTATGTAATGTTGATAAAATTATAAAACTTAAATACAAATACAAGGCATAATAAGCTTCAGAATTTTGCTAATGTTGATATTTTATTGAGTTAAATATGTATTTGGTTTATGTAAATATAAAAATGTTTACTTTTTAGTCTTTAAAATAAAGCATTCTTTTTATCCTTTGATTTTGAAGGTGTATTAGGTGTGATCGGTTATACTGTTTTTTTTATTATTAAAAGAATTATTTGCAGTAAAAAAAAAAAAAATGCTACAACTCCATGCACACATGCATTTCTTTATGTATTTATATATATGTCAACCTCTACTAAAAACTTGAACTGTACGTGTTAGGCTAGGGCTCAAGTTTAAATTCATAACTGAACATTTGAGTTGAGACGAGGCTCTAGGTGGAGTCGTGTGCACTGTGAACTCATATTTGCTGTTGTGTGGAACTGCAATTAGAATTTACAAACAAATTTAAAGTAGTGATCAAGGAACTTTCGTTCATACACAGTCGGAATAGCATACTATCTTCTTCCAATTTCTCGCAAATATCTTCTTGTCCAATGTAGCTAAAGGAACAATATTGGATAGGATATCGTCCAGCTTTTTAACCCTTAAAGGGTGTTAAAGTTTCAGAGAACTTATTTAGACTTATATGTTATTGTATCCTTAAGTTAAAAATAATATATAAGTCTAAATAAAATATTTATAACCTATTTTGACAAGTTATTTAATCTTACTTATGAATATTCTTTAATTTGTTGAAGATATAGCTATTGTTATGAAGATAAAACTAATCATGAACTTATCTTGAGTTCAATCTTGTCAACTGAATTGACTAATTTGGCCTTTTAGAAAACTGAAAAAAAACTTATTATATTTATATATTCAACTTCTCTTACTTTTTTCCCTTTTTTCATCCTGTCTCTTTCTTTAATTTCCATTGATCATAGCTATTAATTTCACCTATATACCCTAAAAATGATGTGTATGGTTAACATTTTTCATATATGATAACTTTTTTAAACACAACTGATAATCAATCACTTACAATTTCTTCGTTTGATAATATGTGCATTCATTTCAACAGGGTGTCTATTAATTAATTCTAAGATGCTAATTTATTGAAAAGGTCATCCTTGGATAAAGGAATGTGTTAAAAGTCTCACGATCGATAAATAGTTGAAAATAAATCAACGATATATTAAAGTTTCATATTGATTAAAGATAATACACAAGATAAATTATATAAATAGAAAATAATCATTACCTTACAAATTAATTTTGTAAGATTGAATTAAATTTAACCCATTTTTTTACATAATTTGATGTTATACATTTTCAATTATATTACATCAAATGTTATAATGAATCGACATGGGAAAAAAGATAGTGCATATTTGCACATAGTGGCCTTTCAAGAAGATTAGTATTCAATAATAGTATATTATGAAGAAATAGGTATTAAAATGGTACAAACACAAGATATATAAGGTTGATTCATTGTTGACATCCTTTTAGTAATTAATTGTTGTATGCATGGTTATCCATGCATCATCTTCATGGAGTTGACTGTTCTTCCTTTCTTTGTGTACCTTGAAATCAGCATGCTCAAAACACTTGAAAGGTACCAGAAATGCAGTTATGGGGCTGTGGAAGTTACCAAACCTGCGAAAGAGCTCGAGGTATAGCAACTGCAGCTGTTGCTCTTTACTGGCATTACGTAGCTTATCTCAGAAAATTCATATAGGAAACTATAATATAATTAACTATATAACATATACAATATATGTATATATAGTTTTTCGTTGTTATTGTTACATCTTGCAATTCTTGTTATTTTTCATTTGTAGCAGAGCAGCTACCGTGAATACTTGAAGCTGAAAGCAAGATTTGAATCACTCCAAAGGACTCAAAGGTGAATATAAGAATTTTATTTTTGGCCTATTTTCTGTTAATTTCTTTGGCGTTAAGATATGAGAAAAAACTTCTAGTGATCATTTCACCAATTACAATTTTCATACGTTTTCATAATTAGTTTGCCAAGATTTAATTACTTTGACCGCTGCATTTGTCCCTGCTACTGCAGAAACCTTCTAGGGGAAGACCTGGGCCCATTGAATACCAAAGAACTTGAGCATCTTGAACGGCAATTGGACTCATCTCTAAAGCAAGTGAGGTCCACAAAGGTAATAATGGATAATTTATGCATAAAAAATGTGTTCAATTTTCAGCAAATTATTATATACATTAAGCTTATTAATGTAGTTTTTGATCAGTAGTTGCAGCAGCCTAGCGTAATTTCTCCATTTGATTTAACCATTTTTCCGTAAGTTTTTTCCGTACAATCTGTTTTTGCCAATACTATGGCCGGTGCAACATTAGAATAGGATTTTCCATTCATTATGTACAGAAAATATACTGTTAAGAAATCATATGAGACATATTCTTTTTGTAAGGAAAAAATAATACGTATGGTAAATATATGATTTATTGTGTTTGTATCCTTCAATTTTTCACAACTGTGTAATTTTCTTAAGAAAAGCTTATTGTGACTCCTTTTGGTTACTTGGAACTGTCTGAAACATCAATTTGCAGACACAATTCATGCTGGACCAGTTATCTGATCTTCAAACTAAGGTACATTGTTTAACATATATAATTAACGGAATAAAGCAACTTTATGTGTGCCTAGTATAATTTCAAGCTATTGTTTTGTTACAGGAGCAGATGTTGGTTGAAGCAAACAGATCCTTGACAGTGAAGGTAATAATATTATACCATTATTCAAAATATATACACCTCAACCTTAATATGATACTTCATACCTTAAATATATCCAGCTTAGATAAATTGGTATTCTTTTAATCAATTTGGGAGTGTACCCCCCAGCATGTGTATTTTCTGGCCTATCAGATTGGATACCTGGAAGTTAAAGTTTACTTCAAAATAGTTCTAACATTGTTTAAGGTGATGAAACAAAATAAATAAAAACCTTAAGGTGGAAGTATATATTATTCTGCATATTGGTGATATAAATCATCAATCTTAGTCATTTTACATGAAGGTCCTCTGCTAATGACTTGATTCATGACTTAACTACTTGTTGCCAGCTGGAAGAAATCAATTCAAGAAACCACTACAGGCAATCATGGGAAGCTGGTGATCAAAATATGCCATATGGTGGTGGTCCACAGAATTCTCACTCTCATCAGGGCTTCTTCCAGCCATTGGAATGCAACCCTACATTGCAGATTGGGTAATATATGATCAATTAATTTCTTTTCTGTAATATGTGATTTGAACTATAATTTTAATGTGCCCCTTTTGTTCAGTCCTGATTATAGGTACAATGATGTAGCTTCAGATCAGATAAATGCCACAACTCAACCTCAACAAGTGAGTGGCTTTATTCCAGGGTGGATGCTTTGAAATTAGGCTCTGTATTCAGTTGGAGATATAAAAGCAAACACCTTACAAAAGGGCAAAGCGAAAAATGCATCTTGGTGTTGGCAAGGTGTAAATTTAACCCTGCTTCTATTGTTATTTTGGTATAAGAAACAGATGTTGTGACTTGTTCAAATTTGTGAGTTGTGAACCTTTTTAGCCATAGACATATGGCAATTTATAACATTCGGAATCTTTTGAAGGATCCTTTTTTTTTATTATTAAAATATCTTAGCGACCGATTTCATTTTTCGTCTATTACAGCACATATTAATCTTGACTTGATGTAAGCTCAGTTTTCTACCAGTTTTTTTTTTTTTTTTTTTTGAGAATTTGTTTTCTACTAGTAATGCTTGCATTATAAGTGGAAGATTGTAAAATCTCATGAAGCTCTGAAATATCTTTTCAATCTCTTCTCAATTCACAATTAATTATGAATTCTTTTTTAATTTTACATATGTTATCTTATAATTTGAGTTTTAGTATTACACATAAAATTAATTATGCTCATTTTTTTATGATTTTGTATTTTTTTAATAAAAGGGGAGTGAAAAAAATAAATTTGATTAATCGAGTTCTTTCTCGTAAAAACACTCGGCATATTGTGTTTGATCAACCTTTTTTATGGGCCCTATAGCGTGAGCATGCAAATGTATGAGCAAAATAGAACTGGCCCAATACACCTAACAGACGTTACAAAGACATCTCTCTTCTTTTTTTTTTTTGTACTAATCACACTATCCTTTGGTTAATGGAATTTCAAAATTACATTTCTCTTTGCTAATTTAGACACCCTTCTCAAGCCATTAGTCGTTTTCTTGAAGCTATTTTCTCTTCATTTATCAATTGTTTTATTCTTCTTTGGAAGTTAAACCTTCTAAGTTTTTTTTTTTTTTTTTTAAAGAAAAAAGAGCTTTCATTCCTCTGGCTCTGCCTAAATAACCGTTGTTTTAAAACTTAATCCGAGTCGCATATTTTGCTTTGGCCGGATAACGGATTAGATCATATTTATCTCAGACAGATTAATAAGTCTGAATCTGCAATAAATATATGCTTGGAAAAGCTCAAACTTAAACTTTTTATTCTTGCTCAAATAAATTGTGCCTTTGAAATTTAGTTTTTCTAGAGAAGGTGCAAAAAGTTATTTCAAAAACTTGCTTCACTTAGAGACACCGAGTTTGCCTTATTCCCAAACCAACCATACTTGCAAGTATATGACCGTTCAATTTCATGGTCCTCAATAACAATGAGTTTTATAAGAAGGGTATGCAATGAGTTTTATATGAAGGGTATGCTTGGGTAAGTTTCTTTAAAAGTATTTTTAGAATAAAAAAATAAGAGTAAAAAGATGAGATGAGCTTCTCTATAAGTAAAAATAAGCTCTCCATTAGTTAATTTATAGAAGCTAATCAATGTAACTTCTTTAAAAGATGAAATGACATCTACAAATTAGCTAATGGAAAGTTTATTTTTACTTATGAAAAAATTTATTTCATTTTTTTCCTTATTTTTCTCTTCTAAAAGTACTTCTAGAGAAGCTAACATCCAAATAGGCCCGAAGTTTAGATTCCTAATTACTTCACTCAATAGAAAAAGAAAAAGGAAAGAAGTGTGTAGTTATATTTTTGTTTAAAGAAAGGATGGGATTAATTAGTAGAGCACATAGCAATAAAACAAATATGGGACCACACAATAGTGTAGTCTTTTAATAGTACTACATATATGAAAATGGTGCTTTCATAGTCGTTTTGACTTGATGGACCACAAAGGCACATCCTTTGTTGTAATAACAATTAAGCATATAGCATATTTCTAAGTTAATGCCTTTTTCTTCTTTTTTTTTTTGTATATATCGACATTTTTTACTGAGCATAATCCACTGGCTTCTTCTTTTTTTAATCAACGTAGGGAAATGAGTCCGGATTAGGTTCTTGACCAAGGATTTGAGAATCTCTTTTTCTCCGATTTATACTTATTAATAAGGGTAAATTAAAATTTATATATAAATATATATATATATATATATATATATATATATATATATATATATATATATATATATATATATATATATATATATATATATATATATAAAGACTGGCAGTGGATGATGGTAAACTTGGCAATACAACAGTTCCTCTATAAAATACTAACTGCGTGGTCCTATACTTAAGTATTCAAATTAACCTTATTATTGCGCATGTTTTCTTCTAGTTTTATTTTATTGTCTAAATTACTAGAAATATCTTCTAGTTTGAGTATTGTAGAACTAAGCAACAAAATTAGATCTTATGACAAATATTTAGCATAATTATAAATCCATAATTTGAATTAGAAGTAAGATCACATGCTTTCTTGTATTGTTATACTCTACAAATTTTAATGAAAAAATTGTATTTATATAATAATTTTTATTACCTTTGTAAGGTGAAGAGATGATAAAAGGAAAGAAGTTTGTGATAAAATAAATAATGTGACGAAGAAATACAAATATAAATATGTATGGATTGTTAATGTTTATTTTAATTGAAGTGCATTAATAATCAATACCAAAATATTTATAACAAAATTATTCCTAGATAACAAAAATATTCCTAACGACTCATTTTGTTTTTTTCATTTATTATAAAATTATTTTAATAATTTAGTATTTAATTAAAAAATACATCATTTCTTTCTCCTATGACAACTTAATATTTTTTTTCTCACTCTACAATTATGTTTTACACATAACAACTCATTATTATCTCTCAACAAAATTGTCATAAAGTGAAAAGAGAAAACATATTTTTATGTATTTTTTACAATTAAGTATTAAATTATTATAAAGTCTTTAAAATAAATTATTTAAAATAAAAATATTAATTTTTTTATCTTATATATTTTAGTGTTGGTTTCTTATGCACTTCAATTTATATATATATATATATATATATATATATATATATATATATATATAACATATTATTAAAGACAAATAGAGAAAAGTGATTTGTTATTGTAGGATTATCTAATTCAAAAATCTTTGATTGTCATTTTTCTTTTTTCTTTTTATTTGTTCTTCCCTTGTTTTCCACTTTACCCTTTTTATTTTTATCCCGTGTTTCTTTGTTTCTCTTCCTTTCCCTCTTCTCTACCAAAAGACAGATTTGGTTTCCTCCCCAAAAGCTTTAATAATAACAATATATAAATTAACTTATAATAATAATAAAAAAAAATTAATTAATAAATCTAATAATATATGTCAGCATTCATTTTATACTAATTTTTTAATAGTATCTTTTTAATAATATTTATTATAACTCATAATATTTTTTACACATAATATAATTATAATATACATATCTTATTATTCTTTTTAATAATAAGATATGTATATTAATTAATAGATATAATAATAATGACGTTTCTATGATTTTTTTTATCAATTATTATCTTGGCTAATTATATTCTCTTTCTCTCTCTCTCTCTCTCTCTCTCTCTCTCTTATATATATATATATATATATATATATATATATATATATATATATATTCTTACTAGATTTAGCAAGACCTACTCACAATGTTATTCCTTCGTGAGTCTCTCTATGAATTATGATGAGGTATCTGCAAAGACATTCTGACGTCGTTCAAGTTACATATGTAAGATTTGTAAACAATAGTATTGAGTTGGAATGCCTCACCTGAATCTCAACGGTCTTATATAGGAAAAGATTAGATTATCTAATCTCAATCTTCTCCTTTCAGATAATGTAAATAGGAAAAAAAAATGTAATTATCTTATCTTTCCTCAAATAAAAGATATTTTGTTATATTAGGATTATATATTTATCTTATAGCTAAGAGATAAAATCTACCTTTCAGATAATGTTACACCTCTTTTATTCTTCAAATAAAATCAACCTTGAACTACCAAAAAAAAAAAATCCAACCCCATCTTGATTCATTTTTTGGAGCTGTCCTTGGTTGAAAGTGGCAAACCATCATGGTCGTTCTTTTCAACATCTAGTTTTCTTCCCCTACAACATGCAAAATCCAGTCACAACCCTTCATCTTTGTGTTGCTTTGCCCATCTGTGGGGGCAGTAGAAAGAAGATGGTGGTGGTACCATGGTTGTTTGGTAGGGAAAGAGAGTAAGATAGGGTAAAATTGTCAAAAAAAAAAAAAAAACTTTTCCTGTGTAAGGCGCAACGATTGCAAAGAAAGTAGAAGGAAGGTAAAAGAGGAGAAGAAAAAATGAAACGTTGCCGCTAGAGGTAATTTATGGTGACAACACATGGTGGTTTGGGGCGAAGATCACAATTACTACAAAAAAGATTGGTATTTCCGACGGTCAAAATTTGTCGCTAATCTCTTACATTCCTCGCTAATCTCTTAAATTCATTGCTAAACTCTTGAATTCGTCGCCAAACTCTTAAATTCATCTTAACTCGAAATTTTCGACGGACTTCTAATGGACACAACTCCATCAGTAAAATGGTCATAGAAAAATTTAACCAACGGATTTTTTGTGTCCGTCGATAATTTCTGACAAAAATTTCTGTCGGAAAGTTATGTCGAAAATTACCGACAAATGTTTTTGTCGCTAATTTCCCACGGATTCATCCATCTGTAATGTCCGACGAAAAAATCCATCAAAAATTTCCCACAGATTGATCCATCTATAATTTCTGACTAAACATCCATCAATAACTTATTTTTAATAATTCTTTATTTGATTTTTTAATTTTTATTATTTAACATCGGTTATTTACCAATATATTTTTTTATTTATATTATTTGACGTCAATATTGAAATTAACACATATATGCAATTAATGAAATATTCAAATACATAAATCCAAAACAAATGTTAAAACAAATTGGCTTAAATTCAAAATAAATCCAAAACAAAAGCACAATGTCTAAAATGTTAATATTAATTTTGTGTTGCAAAGTCAGTAATCAAAATAGTCATTGGCAGAGTGCTTCTGCTCATCATCGAGTTGTTGTTGTTGGTCATTTGGTTGTTGGTCATTGTGTTGTTGTTGTTAGTCATGTGGTTAGTCATTGTCTTGTTATTATTGTTGGTCCTATTGCTGATCAGGTTGTTGATGTTGGTGCATAATGTTTTGTGCTTCAGGAGGTAGGAACTGAAAAACAATTAACTGAAATACACACATTGCCTCCTTTGATTGACGAAGCTTCTCCCTTAGTTGGTTAATCTCCACTGAATCTTGAGTGTGACTTGAAGAAGTAGGGATATGTTTCATAAGTGTGTCATCTCCACATTTATAACTATGAGCAAGCTCTCCAGTACCGTAAAGGCGTCCCTTATGCTTTGGTCTGGCAGTTGCAACCCAACATTGAGTCCTAAGTCTTTGTTCTTTAGTAGGGTCTAAAGGAGTCATTTCTGATTCACCAACACTTGATGCAACATTAGACCTAGCTTGGGATAGTCTAGCCTCAAATTGTTCTTGTGATTCATAAACAAACATTATTTAATAAATATAATAAACATTTTAAAAAAAAGCATGCAAGATAATGGTCTCACATGTATATGTCTAGATCTATCATCGATATATTGACTAGTATCCTTTCGTAAATGAGTTTACTGAAAAACCTTATTGATGTATGCATATCGACCAAACTCCTCAGACTATTTAAAAACATAATAAAATAAAATAAACATTAAAAAATAATGAAACAAGTACAAAAAATTACTAAGAATTGTAATTTTAAGATGATCTTACCAAGCGAATGGCATGATCCTACAAGTTAATAGAACCACCTGTGTGCATACGCCCACTCTTTTCAGATGTTCAATTTTGTTTTTGCCTGTTGACACTTGGAACGATACTCAAGTGCATTCCAATGTGATAACAGATCATTCCACACACGATTTCAGAAAGTCTATGAGAGGCTTTTGAATTAAAAGCTTTTTTAATTTCATGTTCTTCCTTCGGTCTCCATACCAATTTTCTCTAAAGTATCACAAAGTTATGAAATGACACACATTTAGCAAAATACAAATTTTACGAAATTAAATGAAACAAAATCAGCATTACTTATTACTGATTTTTCAGCATAAATGAAGGATATTAAATATAGAGCACAAATGAATGCAATATTTTTTCTTCTCACAGAAAAAGCATTACTCAATTTAGAAATTAAAAAACAATCCTAAATGATGAGGTGAATAAGTTTTCTTGAAACGCTGGAAAAAGACTTCGTGATGATCTTCTGAAATTACTCCTCATGTTGGCCTTGGGTTAACAAATTGTTGTCTAATTGACAATGTGATAGTTTTTGCCACAACCTTAGATGGATGAAACCTTAGATGCATGAAAAATTAAAAGATAAAATAATGTATGATATATAATGATAATTATTTAAATTTTTAATGCTTATGCTCCAAGTCTCTCTGCCTACAATACAAAGCTAAGTCCATCCTAACTTTCTCATTGTCTTTTGTCTTACAACTAACATTCATCACAGTGTTAAATATGTTGTCAAAATTTTTTTTCTCTATGTCATAACATCAGGATTGTGTCGCAACAAATTATCTTTCCAATATGGAAGATCCCAAAAGATACTTTTTTTTGTCCAATGATGTCACTCCTCATATTCGTCTATTGTTGGTGGCAGACCAGTTTCTGTAACTTTTGGAAAATCCTTAACCCTGCACCAAACTTGTGTAGGTGCCACCATACGCGGCGGCTCATCCCTTTCTACTTCCCAATTTTTGAAGACATTTTTGTTCCTCGTAAATGCATGATCACTTGGTAAGAACCTATGATGACAGTCAAACCAAGAAGTTTCCCTTATTTGCCAACTAGAAGACCTTTGTGTCCTCCATGCAATACAAACATGTTGATCTACCATGTGTCCCTCAACCAAACAACATGTCATAAGTAGGAAAATCATTAATAGTCAACATTAAAGTTGCAATCATCATGAAATTTTG
This sequence comes from Glycine tomentella, assembly GCA_007407185.1. Lineage (NCBI taxonomy): Eukaryota > Viridiplantae > Streptophyta > Magnoliopsida > Fabales > Fabaceae > Glycine > Glycine tomentella. Next base: position 650,825 of record PYAF01000031.1, read on the forward strand.
CTTTCTTGAAACATCGTAAGTCAAAACACCATTCCACAACTTGTTCAGATCATCAATCAAAGGTTGTAAATAAACATCAATACCAACTGTTGGATTAAATGGGCCTGGTACAACACAACTCAAAAACATATAAGGTTTAGTCATACACAATTTTGGAGGAAGATTGTACGGGGTAACAATGATTGGCCAACAAGAATAAGGTGAAGATGATGCCTGAATATATGGGTTAAATCCATCTGTGCATAACCCAAGTCGCACATTTCGCAGATCAATTGCAAAATTTGGATGTACCCTATCAAAGTGCTTCCAGGATTCACCATTAGAGGGATGCTTTAACATGCTCGAACATCTTCTATTCTGATGATGTCATGTGATTTGGCCTGCAGTTTGCATTGATGCAAACATTTTTTGCAACCTTGGTATTATAGGCAAATAGAACATGGCTTAACTAGAACTGGTTTTTTATTACTTGTTCCAACATTCTTAGCACGATACCTTGGCTTGTTACAAAATTTGCATTCAGTTAATGTTCCATCATTGTTATAATACATCATGCAATCATCAACACAACAATCAATCCTTTTAGTCTCCAATCACAAATTTGATACTAACCTCTTGGCATCATAAAAGTTTTTTGGCAAACACTTTTTTGTAGGTGTAACATCCAAAATCATTTTGGACATAAAGTCTAAGCACTCGTCAGGAACATTCCAATTGGACTTGCAAGCTAAAAGCCTCACAAATATTGATAATTTTGAGTCTGATGCCCCTTAGTACAATGGCTTATTCGCCTTCACCAATAAATTATAAAATCTTTGAGTATCTTTATTTGGAGGTTCTTCCATAGTATTTGAGTTTGAAGCTTCAAATGTCTCAAGTTGCCTAAGAGCATCACAAACCATCTGTTGCATTAAGGTAAATTGTTCAACTTCAGCCACATCTGTTGCACTAGTTGATGCATCCATGTAACTATTGTCATCGTTTAAGTCAACATGTGACATCTCTTCACCATGATCAGTCCAAATCCAATAATTAGGCTTGAATCCATTTTTGTAAAAATGAACCTTTACATATCTATCCTCCAAAATCCTCGTGGTATCGCATTTAACACAAGGACATATGATCCCTCCATCATTATGATAACAATGTTGCTCACTAGCTTTGCTTACAAACTCTTCAACCCCCTCGACAAAAGACTTTTTCAAACTGCTTCTACCACTAGGGTTGGCAAAACGGGCCTGGCCCGGCGGGCCAGCCCGTTTGGCCCGCAAAAAAATGCGGGCTGGGTTGTCATCTGTAACCCATATAAGCAAAACGGGGTGGGCCAGCCCACCCCGCAAAAATGCGGGCTATTAGCGGGCCGGGGCGGGCCAACCCGCGGGCTGCTATTATAAATAAATATATAAAAAATAGTTACTTTTTTTTTTCAGGTTTTAAGTGGTTGTAAAAGAAAAGAAAGAAATTAAGAAAAGGCTAGGGCTAAGCTAAAGCTGCTGAAGTGAAAAATCAAAAGGGAAAGTGAAGTTTCCAGACTCTCCCTCCCTCCCCCCGTGACTGAGCTGAGCACCGCACCCTAAGCTGTCAGCTGTGACCCTCGTGAGCCCGTGACTGTGCCGAAAGCCGGTGTGGCCTGTGCAAGTGCGATGCGCCTGGACCTTCTGCTTCTTCGAATCTTCGTGCTTCATTGATTCTTTCCAGTTCCGCACTTCCGCGACCGCGACCTCGAGTCCTCTTGTTGCTTCGACTTAGCAAGGTTCCTTCATTCTTCAAAAAGGGAAAGTGAACTGAAGGAGTGAAGGTTGGTCTGTCTCCTATTTGATTTTCTATTGCTTTATTAATTATTATTTTGCAGAATCACTTTCACGTGTTTGTGCTGAGAAGTTTAGAAAAATAGGAAAAGAGAGAAAGGAGGGTATTTATGTTTGTATTAGTATGCGATTATGGCCACATCCACAAATGAATTTGTAATCTGTGTATTAACACTGTCATAGGAGGTTAGGTTCTTGCCCTTGCCAAATTTGTTCGTGGGCCACTTCCACAAATGAATTTTGGTTTTTGGATTGGAGCGACTACTCTGTTATTTGTTGTTATCTGTGTATTAATACTGTCATAGGTTCGGTTCTTGATCTTGAATTAATTTTGGGTTGGAGCCTCGAGACACACACATCATGTGAAGGTTTATTATCATCAGCTTCCTAATAATGTTGCATCAATAACCTATTATAATTAAGCCGCAGTACTCAATCTTACAATGCAAACACGTGCATAATATAGTTCATCAGTGGGGACAAAGGAGAAACAAAAAGGAAAGGAAAAGAGATAGATATTGAAGAATTGGATGAGAATCATGTGTCTCATTTGCTATGTTTAGTTTCTTCATTCAATCTTTTTTCTTATTGATTTTAATTTATTTTAAATTGTGGACCATTTTCTCTAATGAATGTCTACCCAAAGTGGAACAGAACTCCTTCAATTCTAATTAAATGAGAGGCCATAATTCATAACAGGTTTCTCAAATGGCCATGCATATCCTCTATTATATCCATCCGGTATTTTGATAGCCTAAAAAATAGTTTTTAAAAAGACATCCCATCATGTTTGATTAGAATGTTTCCAACGTACCAGCAAACCACACATATCAAAATTTAATTACTTTAATCTCTTTAATTGCTTTTTTCATATTGTTTTCGTTAATTTTGCCATTATATAATTTATATTTACAAATTATCAATGAATAATTATTTTAGTTTCATAGGAAAAAATTATTCTATTAGTACATGATTAAAAATTGTTCTAGAATATTAAAGTGTTATAACTTTTTATATTTGTTATTATAATTTATCAAATGTTTGCAGCTATACAATGAACAAAAAACTAAAAAATGGTTAATTGTCAAAGAAAAGGTAGATCATGCTTTGTTTTTGAAGGCTGGCTATGAAAATACAGTACATAAAGTTTGTAACGTTTAACTGTTTAAGGCCATATATAGGTAGTTGTGGGTTGCTTTATAAAATTATAATGGGTGTTTCAATAATCTTCTTCTAAGCTTTGTTTTACTCAATAGTAATGAACTAGTACTGTAAGACTAAATATGTCAAACTTGTCATGTAACCTCTACTAAAATTATGTGCAGGGCAATAAGAACTTTGGTCTTTTGGATATCCACCACCTCAACATCAATCATAACTCCATCGCTTTCAATTTCCGAATCAAAGTAACCAAATTGAAAATATCAAAGTTACTCAAGGTTTGTGATTATTGATTATGTCATTCAAATTTGCAGATAATGTTAGTTGAAATTGTGCTGGTATTTTATAAATTTTGTTGTTTTACATGTAATTTTTGCAATGGTTTGCTTTGTTTTAGTGATTAAATAGCTGTGTCAAGTTTTAATATGGAGTCTGAAACTGTGAATGAGCATGAACATGTTGAAAATCCTGAAGTACCTATTGAATTATCTGAAGCTAACGAACCAACCAAGAAGAAACGGAAAGCCACAACTTCAGATTGTTGGAATTTTTTCACTAAGATAGGAGTGGGTGATGATGGGAAAGAAAGAGCAGAGTGTAAGGCCTGTAAAACAAAGTATAAAATTGGGGGTCATGCATATGGGACATCTCACCTAATTCGTCATATTTCAAAGTGTAAGGGAACTAATTTTGAAGATGTTGGTCAAATGATGGTAGACTTACAAGGAAAGCTGAAGTCTCGAAAGTTAGATCAAATGGTGTCACGTGAGATGTGTGCTGCTGCAATCATTGAGCATGATTTACCATTTAATTTTGTTGAGTATAAAAAAATTAGAAGTTGGATTCAATATTTGAATCCTGATGCACACCCTATTTCTAGGAATACTATAAAATCTGATGTCCTAAATATTTACAAGAAAGAGAAAGAGAAGCTAAAAAAGATGATGGCTAGTATCCCAAATAGAATATGTTTAACTTCTGACTTATGGACCTCTTGTACCTCTGAGGGTTACATATGTTTAACTGCTCATTTTGTTGATGTTGATTGGAAGTTAAATAGTAAAATTCTTAATTTTTGTCATATGCCTCCTCCTCACACTGGATTTGACTTGGCTTCAAAGGTGTTTCAATTTCTGAAAGATTGGAAAATAGAGCAAAAGATTTTTTCTCTCACTTTAGATAATGCATCCGCCAATGATAACATGCAAGACATTTTGAAAAATGATCTTGGAACAAGTGGTTGGTTGTTATGTGATGGAGAGTTTTTTCATATTCGTTGTTGTGCACATATTTTGAATCTTATTGTTCAACATGGATTAAAAGTGGCTAGTGATGCATTACATAAAATTAGAGAGTGTGAAATATGTGAAGGGATCAGAGGGTAGGATGAAAAAGTTTAAAGAATGTATTCAACAGCTGGGCCTTGAGTTTGATGGTAGTGGGAAGCAATTGTGTCTTGATGTTTCCACTAGATGGAATTCCACTTATATGGGTAGTGCTCTCAAATATCAACGGGCATTTGCAAATTTTCAATCAAAAGATCCTAATTACAAGTGGTGTCCTTCAGTAGATGAGTGGAAAAGAGGAGAAAAAATTTGTGAGTTCTTGTTACCATTTTTTGATACTACTAATTTGATTTCTGGCACTTCCTATCCTACTTCCAACCTATATTTCTTGCAAGTGTGGAAAATTCAGCGTGTTATTATTGAGAGTTTACAAAGTGAAGATGAGGTTATAAGGAGTATAGGGGAAATGATGATGGAGAAGTTTACAAAATACTGGGATGAATATAGCACCATTCTTGCATTTGGAGCAGTTCTTGACCCACGTATTAAGTTTACTTCCTTGAGTTATTGTTACTCAACCATTGATGAATCTACTTGTGAGGAAAAGATTCAACATGTGCGGACAAAGTTATACATGCTCTTTAAAAGGTATTCAAACGCAAGCAACATTAATAGTAATGTCTCTACTCAGAATCTTGACCGAAGACCCCAGACTATTTCTTCAACCATTTCAAAGGAAATCAAGGGAATAAATCAAAGAATGTTTTCTGTAAGTACATGCTTATTAACTACTAAAATTATGTTATTATGTAAGTATTTATGTTTTTGTGTTGTGTACTTGATTGATTTGATTTTATTATTTTTGTTCAACTTGTTAAATGTAATAGGAATTGAAAATGCATGTTAGTCAACTTGCCACTAAAGTTGGAAAGTCACAACTTGATATTTATCTGGATGAGCCAAACTTGGATTTTGTGCACTATGAAGAGTTGGATGTTTTGCAATGGTGGAGGGATAATCATAATCGCTTTCCAGAATTATCCATAATGGCTCGTGATGTGTTGAGCATTCCTATTACTACAGTTGCTTCTAAATCTGCTTTTAGCATTGGATCACATGTCATTAACAAATATAGAAATCGTCTCTTGTCAGAAAATGTCCAAGCCTTAATTTGTACTCGTAGTTGGCTGCATGGTTTTAGTGAGAATGGTAGTTTCTTTAATTTCATTATTTTACAATTTAAATTGTCAATTTTCTTTTAAATCATCATTATATATTGCCTAATTTAATTTTTTATTTTTGGATTATAATTTGTAGCTGAAGATGGTGAGGAAGACTCTTGTGCTTTAAATATGGATCCAACTGTTTCCAAGGGATCAAATACAATAAGTATTGAAGATGCTTAGATAGATGCAACTACTTCTTGAATTTAATCATTTTGCATTTTGGAAGTTGTAAACTTGTAATGTTTCTAACTTGCTGTTAGCAAATTTTAAATTTGATGTATGGATGTTGGTTTGCTAACTTTAATTAAATGTAGTAATCTCGTATTAGTAACATTTCATTTGCCATGTTTTTTTTCTATTATTTTTGATGATTTAATATATGTTTTGGAGTTCTATATTTTCCTACTTGCATTGATTGCCAAACTTGAAGGTCCTGCTGTCAGTCAGTACTGTGCTTTACGATTACTACAGGTTTGGGCTTGATTGCTTTAGTCCTGTTTTTTCATTTGATTTAAGCAACTCTATTTAGATCAATAATGTGGTTATCAAACTTACACAGGCAACACTTGCTGAATCATTGTACGAGCTTGCTGGGGAGCTGGTATTGTTTTGAATCACTATCAGATTATCCATTTTAGCTAGTCAAGCAATATATCTTGTACAAGAGATCGTGGCATTTTCCTTTCTGTAATTCTGTTATCTTTTTTTTTTTGGGTCCTCAGGTGCGGTTCTTGCTAAGATCTAGTAGGGAATATGACCAAGCATCAAATGATTCAGATAAACTGTCTCCAAGATTTTTAGGCTATTTTCTTTTTCGTTCTAGTGAGCAGAAGCAATCACGCCAATCACTGGATAAAAGGTTTGTGTCCAATTCTACGACCTTGACAATAAATACATGCAATTAGGAGAATAAGGAGACTTTTAAAATGAATCAAGTCTAGGTGAATTGGAAAGTGTAAACATATAAAGTCTGCTATGATTATTTCAATATTATTAACTGATTTCTGCCTCAACCAGGAAAGTCATGTCTCATTGTAAGCAATTGAAAACCATTTTAAGCCCAATAATCACTCTATAAATATTAGCTAATTGCCAAAATTTAGACGTTAGGACCATATTTGCTGCACACTTGTACTTTTTATTCATTGCAAAGGGCCAAATCCTGCTAATCATGCATACATTTTTCTATTCTGAATTACAAGTTTTTTCACTCTATAATAAGCAACTTTTTCAGTTCTCCCTTGTTTAATTATCCAGGCAAAAGTAAGAAGGGTGAACTTAGTATTTTCCAAGACTTTTGTGTTGTTGTCTCACTGTTTGCATATGATGCCAAGGCAAAAGTCTGTTGCTGCTGCTGATAATGCAAATTTGAAGGTCAATAGGATACTTCTTTTCTTTTATTTTACTTTTTGGTGATCATAGACAATGATGTTACTTAGTATTTTCCCCAAGACTTTTGTGTTGCTGTCATTATTATTCACACTTATCCTGTGTGCAGTGTGCATGTTTGTGTCTTTTCTTTTTGAAATGTATTGTTGTTGCTGTTAAGTATATTCTATATTTCTTTGATTCTTAAATTTATCTTAGAAGGGATAACTCTGATGGTTCACTGCTGATTGTTAAATCCACCAATTTAGAATACTGTTATAACGTGAAGTCTTTGTCTCTTTGTTCTTTAAGTAAGCAGCTTTACTCATGTTTTGAATTTTGATTGGTCTTTGCAATGTTCCTTAAGTAGTTTTAAGCGGGCTGGCCCGTTGGCCCGCTGGCCCGCTTTAATGTGGGGCGGGCTATCACTTCTAGCCCACTTTATAAAAGTGGGCCAGCCCGCCCCAGCCCGCATTTTTGGTGGGTTGGGCCAGCCCGCCCCACTTTTTGGTGGGCTGGCCCACTTTGCCAACCCTATCTACCACTATAACATCTATCGTACATCCAACGACGATTGAAAGAAATATAGTTCATGTTGTGTATATTTAAGCAAAAAATAGGAATATTCATGAATCGCATAAATGTGTGATTACATTCCAATGGAATAATATTCAGTACTTTATATTAAACAATAGAGGATACACCATTACTTTAGATTCAAGCTTACTTTTAACAACTTTACTTATGAACTAAACATAAATTATAATCTGTCCAACGTTTTCAAAAAGAAATTTACTTTAAGATAAGGTTTTCTAAAAACAAAAACTATAAGACATATAATCATCTTTACATCTGCTTATACAATATTTTAGAAAAACCAAATCAATTGATGGAAAAACAAATACTCAAATCAATTGTCTACACAGGGAATTGGTGAACACATACAGGGAGAGAAGGTCCCTTGTTTATTTTGTGTGTCCAAGAGAAGACAAAATATTGAGCCCCCCAGACAATTTGTTATGCAGAAATGAGGAAAGGAAGTACCTTCATTTCACATGGTCCAATTTGTTTTCGTTCACACAGAAGCACTATAGGGCTAATGTTGCTACCCTTCAATCATTATTCATTGAGTGACATCAATGCTCTAATTCCAACTTATCCAATTTCTAGTTTACTTAATTTACCCTTTGTCTGCTTATTATTATTATCATCATTATTATTGCTTTTGCCTATGCCTAGCGGCCTAATGTCACCACCATTACTACTCCATTTGGCTAATCATTAATCATTTTCCTTTTCTTTTGAAATACCATGTACGGAGTTTGAGTACAACTCATCCTGCACTTACAAACCACAAAGTGACATGATGCATTACAGATTCTTTCAGATTCTCAAAAGAGAGCCCATTATGAGATGTACATGTTGTCTCAGAAAAACTTACATAAACGCATTCTGGGAAGGATTCAAAACTGCATATTTACAAATTAGTGAGGCCCCCAGACAATTTGTTACGCAAAAATGAGGAAACAAATTACCCTGATTTCACATGGTCTAATTTGTTTTCATTCACACAAAAGCACTATAGGCTTGATGTTGCTACCCTCCACAGCTTCATTGAGTGGCAGCAATGCTCTAATTCCAACTCATCCAACTTCTAGTTTACTTTATTTACCCTTTGCCTGCTTATTATTATTATTGTTGTTGTTGTTTTTTCCTATTCCTAGCTGCCTAATGTCACCACTACTACTAATCCCTTTGGCTAATCATTATTCATTTTCCTTTTATTTTGAAATACCCTGTATGGAGTTTGAGTACAACTCACCCTGCATTTACAAATCACATAGTGATATCTATGATGCATTGCAGATTCTTTCAAATTCTCAAAACAGAGCCCATTATGACATGTATCTATTATCTCAAAAACAAAACTTATGCAAAGGCATTCTAGACAAGGTTCAAACCTGCATATTTATAAATCATAGGCTACTAACTTCAAGGAGATGCAAACAAAAGATATTGAAGATCACATTCATGTGCTCCTTAATTTATATGAAGATCCCAAACATATCAACAGTGATTTTTAGAAATATTACCTTGCAAATGGTGTAGTTGGAAGAAGAATTCATTTGGGAACCAAACCACACGCACAAGCACACACAAATAGAAACATTGCGAAAACATGAACGAATAAAATGGAAAAAACCAAAATCTGAATTTGCCTGAAACAAACATGTAGAGGTATTTTCTTTAAACAATATTTGCTTATTTTGAAATTTTCTCCATATTTCCTTCAATATTACAAGAAAAAAGTTATAAAAAATCAATTAAAAAACCCAAAAATCAAAGTGTAAAAACAAGGAGCAATCAGATTTTTTTTTTTTCATTTTCAAAAACATTTAAGGATGCAATTTTGGACTCACATACAAGGTTGCATAGGAATCCAAAATAAGGAAAAACATAGGTATACCGTGAGAAAGATGTTGAGAATCCTTTGAATCCAAACCCTAAAGTTCTAAAGTTCAATAGTTCCATGTTCTACCATTGCAAGTGAAGGTCAAAAAATGGAAAAATAAATCATAAATAAAAAAATAAAACACAATTTAAAAGAAGACAAGAAGCATAAATCAAAGTCTCCAAGGTGCAAATATAAAAATACCTACGCAAAATGACGAAGATGAAGCATGACACGAAAGGAATGGATTTTCAGTCTCCATTAGCTTCAACAACAACAGACTATGTACATGCGAGCTCCATTTGAGAGGATATCGGAGATTCAGTCTCCAGGCAACAACAGCAGTGCCACAAGCTCCTTCTTAGTGTTTTGTGAGTGAGAGAGATGAGACCCAACAGTGGCTGAGATAGACTCTGAGACTGAGTGTGAGTTTCAATTTTAGGGTTAACTTTTTAATTGGCCCTTGAAGTTTTTCAATAGGAAATATGCTTAAATGGCTCATTCAATGGGAAGTGGTAGACTGGGAGTAATTACAACGTTAGTTGTTAGCATGAACCTTGTGATGTTTTTAAATGTTTCAGCTTCTTTTCTATTTGATTATCCTCTCTAATTATGTATAAAAAAATATTGACCTCAATAATGTACTGAAAACAAAAGGATTACCATTGTTGTTGTTTTCTTTGATATTCTTTTTTATATTTTACTTGTGTTGGTTAAAATTTGTATATATACTTTGAGTAAAATCATCATTGACTTAAATAAATATTAGTTTTATATTTTTCTACAAATTAAAATATTTTTCCTTTCGTATAATGTTAGTATATTTCTATAGTTAACATGCCAAATAATTTAGTTTACTTATAATAATATAGACAACTCATAATATGTTAAGATTTACTTAACATTTTGTTTAGACACGTATACGAAATGATGTCTTTTAATGACTTATCAACAATTTCAAGCTCAATTTCTTATTTTGATTAAGAGGAGGAATAAAGCTCAAACTACAAAATTAAAATCATGTCTAAAAATCATCTCTTTCAAGAGCAATAAATACAATTGTCAAAATGTTCGATCAATTGAATCTATCATATCTTGACTCGTTTAATAGGTGGGTCAATCTAACTCTACTCACCAATCAATGAATTTATAAAATGCTGACTCATCGTGACCCACTACGGATTAGTGAATTAAACATATTGACCTACCTAATATAAAAAAGTTAGCAAAATATTTTCTTCTTCTTAAAGAAACAAATTTCAACTTCTATGGTACTTCAAATTCAAAATTAAAAGAATTTATATAATCGTAATATCAAATATTATTAATTATGATCAATTTCAAGTCTTTTAATTTTAATAAATATCAATTATAAGATATGAATAATTGTCTTAGAACTCAACAAAAAAATTGTCTTATAACCTAATGAATTTTTTTAGTTCGTAGACAAGTCGTGAGAAAATTGACCCATCATGAGTTCAATCGAGTGAATCAAATGATTTTTTTAATATTACTAGAATATATATTTTTTAATCCAATCCAAATAAGTCAATGGCCACATGAGATGTGACCCATTGATGACTACCTAGTAAGATGCTAAAATTCATGAAAGGATAAGCAAGATCAATCTCTTAAAAAAGTGAAAAGTATGAATTTTTTTATATCCATATAAATTAAATATGGTATTGAAAATTTAACGTACTCTGACATCGACCTCAATTAATTAAGTGAGACTCATTTGGTTGAGAAAATATGATTCATGTATATTTTACTTAAATTTTTAAAAGAAATATTTTCTTTTAATAAAAAGTTAGCGGACTAAAAATGTTATGTTTAAAAATAATCTAAATATATATTTAAGCAATTTTTGCATATTAAAATTTTTAAAAAAAAGAAAGATAAATGCTATTTAAATTTATTTTCATTACCAAGTCGGCAATGTCTGTCTTAATGTAAATATTTAAACATTTTCCGTTGCTAACTCAAACATTGTTGGCATAATTCTTTTCGTTGATAAAATATGTAACTAACTTAAAAATTTCTGGCAGAATTCTTTCCTTCGATAAAATCCGTAGAAATATAAACATTTCCAGCAGAATATATTCCGTGAAAAATATTCCTCCGGTAATAGCACTTTTTGTTGTAGTCGTGTGATCCTCTTTTCTCTTTGTTACAAGCCAATTCCCATTTCCAGCCAACCCTTGTAACCTTAGTTTGTTTCATACAAAATATGATCTAAGACATAATTTTAACAGTCATTTCAATTCCAATTTTGCTCTCTGACGTTGGTTCTCGCTTTGATGGGTGTGATTTTGTTAAGTTAAAAGTGTTTGTTGGTTTCTTCATGCATGGGACTGAAATAATGGGTAGGGGATAGTGGAGCTAGGTAGGTGGGAAATTAGGAAAGAAAAGAAAAAATATCAAGCATCTAATTTTTAATATATCCAGCGGTTGCTGTCAGTTTCACACAGTGCATAACCAGTTTTACCCTCACATGTTACACAGAACTTTTTCTATCTATAACTATTAATAAAGATAATTTATATATATATATATATATATATATTATTCTTAAATTATCCTTTAATATATATAACTATTTTTATTTATTTCCTTCTAGAATTCAAAATTTAACTGTAGTCACTTTCCTTAAAAAAACTATTATTACTATTTTCTTTGATTGCTTTTTAAAGGAATAAAAATAAAGACAGAGATATGAATTGTTTCTTTTTCAACTATATATTATTCTTATAGGTTAAAATAATTAGTTGAAGATCTCAAAGTGAAAATTTTCTAACATTTTCAATTGTTACATTATTATGATAATTTATAGAATAAAATACACTTTTAGTTTTTTTTTTATATTTTTATTATATTTAGTTTGATTCCGTATTTTTTTAAAATGTTTAATTTATACATCCTTTTTGTTTTTAAAGTGAGTCAAATATTAATTTCCAAAATAATGATTGTTTTCAATTTTAGGAGATAATTTTAAATTTTTTTTACTTAATTGAAATTTCAAATTTGTTTGATTAGATTTTCGTACATAAAAATATGAAAATTATAAAAGTTAATTGATATTCAAACAAAAAAAACTCAAAAATATAATACAAATTGTATGAAAAATGAATTCAACAAGTAATTAACAAATTAAAAATCTATTTTTTGAGTTGCTCATAAAACTTTTTTTTTTTTTTGAAATTCTTTCTATGTTGATCTTTTTTAGTTCAAACATTAGTTGAATTCTATAATTTTTAAATAAGTAAGGTGCTTATTTAAATACAACTGTTTGTCATTTTGTGTGGGGTCATGGTGCTCCCGGAGGTAAAAAACAAGATAAAATAATTTTGATGAAATGTAGAAATGTACAAAATTTATAGGAGTCAGTCAATAAAAAAAAAAAATAGAGTCGAAGAGAAAATTTGCTTCAATAATAATAAATTGTGTGTAATAGTAAAATTTATTTAAAAAGTTTGTTAAAAACAAAAGAATTATAAAAATTTAAAATGAAAAAAAAATTATTAGGTTGGAAATCGGCTAAGCTTGTATTTTCTACATGAGAGAAATAGAAAATAAAAATAGGATAAACTTTATATGAGTTTCGTATCTTGTAGGCTCTATGTTAATTTAAATATTTTTCATTTTTATCCTCTCAATTAAATACATTATGAGATTCATTACTTAGTGTATGTTTAATAGAGTGAAAAAATAAAGATAAAAATGAAAAGAGATAAAATTTTGAATTAAAATAAAAAGTAAAAATGTAAATTTCCCGTAATTTTATTGTTCATTTCACTTTTTTTTTTATCTTGTTTTGTATCTATCAAATAACCTCTTAAGAAATTTGGTAAGAAAGAAATAAGGTAAAAAAGAAGAGAAAGTTTTACAAGTCAACGTGAGTTTTATATTTAATTTAATTCAGATATTTTTTTTTTCTTTTCACTCTACCAAATTCATCATTTAGACTTTTGAAGAGAAAAAGAAATAAAAAATGAATAATAAATTAATATAAGATCCATATTTTTATATTTTATTTTAATTCAATTTTTTTGTCTCAATTATTTTTTTCTTCCTACTAAACAATATATAACATATAAAAATAAGACAATACTTGTTTTCTTGTGGGTTGTGGCTAATAAAAGCATGCATGATCCATAACTTGACTTACAAATGGTTTATTACGCGAAAAAGGCATAAGAGAAATCATAAAGTTGACAAATGAAAGGACGCATGATGACAAATTCACAATCATGGCAGCAGACGCTTCTTCCACATTAGTGGTTGGGCGATTCATTTAGGGCAGCGAATAATTAATGGACAAAGCATTTTTATTTCTTTTCTTTTTGCCAACTGAAACAGAGAAAAGAAAAATAACGGAATGTTAAATTATCAGCAAGAACTAAAAATATTTGTTTATATAAAAGTGAGGACCAAATAAAATAAATATGGAAATCAAAATCTGATAACTTTTTTAACGAAAACATGTTTAATCTTAAAAATCAGAAAACTTTGGGTTAATTATATTAATTTTTGCAAAATTCACATTTAGTCTATAAATAAAAAACTTCTAGACTTTTTTGTTCTTGTACTTTTTCTTTATTAATATATTTACTCTAGATCATTAAATGTCACTATTAAATATTATGTGTCAATTATATTAATATTTATATTATTTGTCACGACATCAATTACTCTTAACTCTTACGTGAAAAACACATGTAATTTTTTTATAAATATTATGTTTTTAGTCCCTTATATTACAAATAAGAATTTTGTGAAAAAATAATGAATATGATTTTTAAAAAATAACAAAATAACTATCATGTCAAGCTAGTAAATGATATATTGAGTCACGTGTTTGCTAGCGTGGCTAATGACTGTTGTGGCATCGGTACTTAGCAATGATATAAAGAAAAAATATAAGAACTATTACACTTCATATAAACTTTTTTTGTCAGAATATCTTTATCCAATTAATGCAGTTAGAGGTATACAACCTAGGGACTCGATGCAAGAAATGACATTTACACTTTATACTAAATGATTTTGGGATTAAATCTCTTGCTTGTTAGGTACGATCTAGTTAAAAAAAACAAGAATAAAATAAAAGAATAATAAACTCAAAAAAAAAATACACAAATACTTTTCCAAATATTTTTTTAAAAAAAAAGTGAAATACACACCCACGAAAGACAAAACACAATAAATGCAATATTAAATTTAATAAAATTTAAATAAATAAATAAATAACACAAACAGAAAGTACAATTTTGTGTTTGTTATCTTTTTGTCCCTTTTTTTAGATTTCTGTTTTTACTCCTTTAAAGAAAATTGTTCCGATTTTGGTTCTAATGTAATTTTTTTGAGAGATTAAAGACAGTAATTGACGATCAAGAACAAAAAGTTAATTAATAAACCTAAAAGAATAAAACGAAGATGGTCTGAGTTGATTAGCCCAAAATACTGCATGCACCTCACAAATTGACAAGTGCTTTTTTTCCTTTTAAGATTCTGTTGATTTGTTCTATTTGGGAAGAAATTAAAAAAAAAAAAAAAAAAAGAAGGCCTATACTATAACACTACAGTGAGGGGGCGCCGTCAACCAATGAGAAGCGAAGGCTGAGTGCCATAAACACAACAGAACAAACCCGTTTCCCGTTTCCCGTTTCCCGTTTTCCGTTTTCTCACATATCCATGGGACCCACATCATCGTACGGAGTGTCTCCCAACGTTACGCTCCGTCAACACGCGACATCAACACTCTCACACTCTTGTTCAATTCTAGCTCGACAACGCATTGTACCTTAACCTGTTAACCAATCACAACTCGACAACGCATCGTACCTTAATTTTTATTTTTTTCACAATTAAAGTAGCCTTTATTTCGGAAGCACAGAAATAGAAAAAAGAAATTCCAAGCTATCCTATTATTAGACACCCTCCACTTGTTTTGCTTTCATGTTCCTTTTTTATTTTTCTCTTTCTCAGTCTTCGTTTGCTCAGGTCAATACCACTCACTCACTGTCTCTACTCTCTACTTCCTCTTCTAGCTAGGGTTTCCTACTTTATACAAAATACAACCTAACAAGTGACAACCTTCTTTATATGTACATATTCCTTAACCCTTGTGTTTCTCTTTTGAGCTAATTCTATTTGTGCTTTTCATAGAATATTGCTAGTTACGTTGGAAAATTAGGCAAAAGAAGATGGGAAGGGGTAGGGTTCAGCTGAAGCGGATCGAGAACAAAACAAGCCAGCAAGTGACGTTTTCCAAGCGTAGATCGGGACTTCTCAAGAAAGCCAACGAAATCTCTGTGCTATGTGATGCTCAAGTTGCGTTGATTATGTTCTCTACCAAAGGCAAACTTTTTGAGTATTCCTCTGAACGCAGGTTCCTCCTCATTCATCATTTCTCACTCTCTTATTCCTTTTCGGTTTTTATCATTTCTATCTATACATGCTTTTTTCTTGTTTTGGATCCACCTTTTATTTTTGCTTTATATATGACCAATCTGGTTATGGAAATCAATATTTATATATTGCCATATATCATAACTACTAATTTAATTATTTCGAGTTTTCTTAATTTGTTTCCTTGTTTTGCTATCTGATTTTTGCTCATCTTCTTCTTAATTTGGTTATTATTTGTTTATATGTGTTTTTTTTTTCACCTTACCCCGAAATATAGTGCTAAAGTTTCGAACAATACAATAGTAGTATTCACTATTCAGTTCTACAACTTGCTGGGGTTTATTTTTAATCTTTATTACATATACAGTTTGTTTTCAACGCTATTTTTTTTTTGTTTTGTTTAAAAGGTCTATTTGTGATCTGGTCACAAGTATCTCACTATCCTATATACTTTTCTCTCATCACATATAATTATCTCATAAGTCATAAACTCGTAATGGAAGACTTCTTTAATTATTACTTTTTAAAGGTCCCTTTAAATGTTTTTTTTTAGCATTCGTAGGCATGAGATTTTATATGTTTGCGTCAGCGTGATTTTTTTGTTATTTATATATATATATATATATATATATATATATATGAATATGTTTACTATAAATATCAAGTCAATCACCTTATTATTTTCTATTAATATACGATGAAATCTAACTAGCAAACTAATAACACCCTAGAGCTTTGTGTCACCTTTTGGAAGGGAGTGATATTATGCTCTATACTTTGTAGCCTAGTAACGTGCCTACTTTGATCCATTAGGTAATAAGAGCTCTAATCCATGACTACTTGTAATACAATTTGTATGCAACTGTTGGAAGAGGGTGACGCAAATTAAACAGTATCTTTTGTTTTTGGATTTTACAAAATTAGTCACATAGTAACTGAAAAAAGCTTCTGGAGTCTGGAAGATTTTATGTTTTGACAAAACCTACAGTTATTATTTTTAAATACAAATGGAGTATGATTATACCAAATCATTTAATACAAATAATTTATTTGATTGGACAAAAGTATGAAAGTTATTATAATTTTTTTATTACTTACTTTTAATTTACATATAAAAAATACATTACAACCTTTTATTGATGTAACTCATTTGTAAGTAATTATGGGATCGAGTCTAGTTGAAGAAAATGTTTGTCTTCTATAAGAAAACATATTCGAATTTTAAAAGATGTATTCACATTTAATCTTTGATAGAATCTTGAACATAATTATTCTGATTAAAAAAAAAATCATTTGCAAGTAGTGCAACAGTAGGTTTTTATTGCGATCAATGACATGTCTTTATCATAGAATGAAACAACTCTTCCCTTTAATATTTTTCTAAAATTAAAAACTCATGTTATTAACTATGATATTTAATAATTAAATTTTATTTTAAAGATTAATATCCTTATTTTGATTATCCAAGACATATCATAAGAAATTAAGATTACCTTGTTTCATAAATACATTTTGTGAAATTAACTTAACAAGTTTCATTAAACTATTAATGCGTTCATGAATATTATTATTATCCAATGGGTGAAAACTCAGCTACTAAAGAACTTGCATTCAAAAAAACTGTGGAGGATTTGCTAGGAGCTTAAAATTGTAATATCTGATTTGGTTGCATAGTATACTAGCTTGATTTGGTTGCAAATTAAGTGTATTTGATTTGATGACTTAGGGTTAGGGTCAACAAATGATGGTGGTCAGGTGGAAAATATAATTTGATATATATAAACAATATGACAAAAAAAAGTTATGGAAATACAACAGTTGTACGTGTCTATGATAGACAACTCTAAGATCTATATTTGCATTGTTTTTATTTTGTTTGGTAGATAATGACATGAGAGATACAATGGATCCTACTCGAGAGTTCAATAATCACTTTGTAGGGAATAAACTACCACTTATTCTTTCATCCTTTAAATACTATATATAACAGAAAACAGCAGATATTGCTTTACCCTACTTCGCAAATCCCGAAAACAAAACACTGAAATGGAATGGATATGCAAGCTTCTACGGTTCATATATATATATATATATATATATATATATATATATATATTATAATACATTGCATTATGATAATTGGGGATATTAGACTATTCGAAAATAGTACAACTTGCATAATATATTGTATTAAATGAAATTATTTTAATTTTGTTGCAATTCTTCAGTGGAAGAAATTCTTAAAAAAAGGTTAATTGAGTTTTCTTTTTCATGTTTATGTTGGAGTATAAGTGTGAGTTAAAGTCCCACATCGGATAGAAATAGACAAGTTGAACACCATATAAGTTAGAAGAAGATCCATAAATCTGAGCCTTAAGGTTTTGGATCAAAGTGTGATGTCTAATTCACTTATATGGTTGCTTCATGTAAATCTTTCCGATATTTACTCCCCTCGATTTTTCCAAGGGTGTGCGTGAGTTGTTTATTTGTGATTCTTTTGAATTTCACTCAATAAATTTCCAAAGTTTGTTTGTTGAAATAAACAAAATCAATAATTATTAGAAAATGGTAAATTTATTTTAAATTTTATTTCTTATTAATTGTGTATCTACTATAAACCACACATTGCTCTGTCTATATATAAGTGAAGTAATGTAATATTATATAATAAATATGCTAATCAAATCCTGATGATATACATATGTGAAATTAATTCAAACATAGGTTACATGTGTTATATTAAACACCATCTTAAGCTAGAGCGCACAAATCATATATATGCTAAGTTTCCTACAACCTGATGAGACCTTTGAGGGATTTGGTGAACATGCCACCGTGTAGTGACTAAAATTGATAGCGGTTGTTGTTATTACACTTAGAAGAATCTTTTCTTGATCATGAAGTGATAATTGATCCATATATATGTTTGGTTCTCTAGTATGAAATACTGATTAGAAGCAATGCGGAGAACATTCTGGTTATCACAAATCAACTTCATTTCCTAATTAATTGACTTAAATGAAGTAACCGCAAAGCTACATTATTTCACATGATGTGGCTGCCACAGTAGACTTGATAATTATATTTTGTTTCTTGCTTCTCCATAGAATGAAGCATTCCCTAGGAAGGAACACAATAGCCTAATGTAAATCTCCTACGAGATGGAGATCATGCCTAATTGTTATGGGGAGCATGTCTGACTTAAAACCTTAAGTCAATATTATTTGTATCCAATAATAACATTAACTTGGAGATAATTGTTATGGGGAGGGCGTCCGACTCAAATCCTTAAGTCGATATTACATGTATCTAAGTAACACCGACTTAGAAGCAACTATTATGTAAAAAATGTTATTTTATTAGTTATATTTCTAATTGATGTAAAATGGTTTTAAAAAACTTGAACCCTACAAACTCACCTCCAGAAGCTCTCGCCCTCCAAACTCTACCCAAACCCTATAGCGCATTTTGACAACTCGAAGGAGGTGATGGGTACGAAGGACGCAAACGACGCACAAACGATGCACTTTAGTTGTAGAAGTCACCCTAGGAAGTGGAGGGACTTCATGGTCACAGTGGTGCGAAGCTTGTTAAGGGTGCGCTCCAAGTAGAAGTCCCAAATCATACGATGTTGGATATGCATGATTTTAGGGTTTTGGGCGAGAGGTTTGAAACACTAGCTCTATCCACACCTTGTTATATGCTTGAAATCTCGATCACAACATCTTTCCTCTCTCCGTTATTTACTTTTCGATCTAGTGCTTTCTATTGGTTCTCTAATTTGAGTTGTGAAATTTAGGGTTTAGTTCTTTTGATGCTCATATTCCTTACTTTGATTCTCTTATAAGGAATTTTAAGGGCATAATTCTTTGATTTGGGTTCACACATCCTTTGATTCTTTGGTATTCTTCGTAAATTGCAAAATAATAGCACAAGGAAGATGAGAGAGCCTTGAAAGTTAATATGAAAAACTGGCATTGGAATTTGGCAAAATGGAAATGAAAAATACTGCACCAATTTTAATAAATCTAACGTAGAAAAATAAACAAACTTTTTACATTACCAACATCTACAAAATGTCAAAACAATTGGTGTGAAATATCCTTTTTAACTAATGTAAAATGTCTAAATCTAAAGTGTTATAGCGTTGTAACTTGTAAATTATTTTGACTAACTTTTTAAGTTATTTTAAAGTTTGTTTGTTACAAGAGCTTATATATTTAGTTTTTAGTATTTTGCATAAACTACTTAACTATTAACTAACTTATGAAAATAAGTTAACGGATATGTTATTAGTTTTTCTTTCTTTTTACTTGTATCCTCTCCAATTTATTTGAATTTTTTTTATATTATGTAACTAAATGTATTTTTTTATATTTATTAATTAACTTGTTAACTAATCTTACAAAATATTTTTAGAAATTTACAATTTTTCAACTCTTGGCCAGTTTATAAGTTTCAAACTAGCTTATAATCGTTTTTGTTTTGATCTAGGGATCAAGATTTTCAGCTTGGTCAGCACTTTATCTTTAGGGATTAGTTTGCTTTTGTGTAGAGGTGTAGAAAACTAGAAATACCTCAAAATAATTTAAAAGGAAAATAAAATCTGCAATAAACATCTTTAGAATCTTCAAAGGTTTGTAGCTAGCTATAAGCTGAACTACAGGACTAGTTCGTGGAACATACAATTACAATTAGTTGGCATGCATGGTTGTCCGTGCACTCTGACAATCAGGAGTTCTGTAGGAGTGTAGGTGCCAACTAAAATTAAAGTTTAGCAGCAAATACTATGAATGACTATCATCAAGAACACATATAGGTCTCCTACCCTCTAATGTTTGGAAATTAAACATGCAAAATATTAACATTTTGTTTGATTAGAGGGAAAATGAAGGTTTTTTTTAAAATTAAAATGGATTTCACATTTTTATCTTTATTTTAATTTAAATATTTTTTTTTCATTCTCTTCTCTCAAACAGATCTTACAAGTTATATTATTTAATTTTTTTTTATAATATTAGTATAATATTATTTTTTATTTTATATTACTTGTAGGTTGTATGTAGAATTGTAGTAGGTTTTGTGTGATGTTTTTTGTTGGAAGCAAATTCCCATAATTAAAATTTATGAGATTAATTTTTGAGTTGTAAAAATTATCGAAATAAGTTTTATTTCTTTTAATAAAGCTTTTTTCATATGTATAACTAGATAATTGAATCGTTGTCATCATACTTAAAAAACTCAACCATCTATAAATAATGTTGAAATTTATTTGTATTTTAGGTGTAATGTTGATGCAATAAGTTCCAACTTTATTTGGGAACTATATTCAAAAAAACATCACTATCAACTTAGAAAGCTATATAATCAGCAACTATTTTTGTCTTAACAAAGTCATATTAAAAAGGGTGAGGAATGAATTATGAAAAGAATCGAAAGAGAAAAATGAAAAGTAATAAGAGAAAAATAAGTTATAAGTTATTTTTTCATTAAATTATTTAATTTTTTTATCATAAATAGTTAAATATATCTTTTACATTATTTTATATTTAATTGTCAACTAACTTATTAGTTAATTTTATCAAATATTTTCTTAGTTTTTTTTCTAAAAGAAAGTACTTTTTTAAATCTTTTTGTAACAGATTCGTATTAGTTAAATTTGTATTCATTCCTATATTAATCCAGCAAGCCTTACAGTCCAAGCTTAAGCAAATGCTATATATAGGCCATCAAAATCTTCTTGTGATGAATTTGGTGACAGATGGTGAATCTAAATAACTTATTGGGGGGGTAATATGTTAATCAAAGTTTTTCATTAACACCCAATGGTAAATTTACTATGGTTTGTAGTTGAAATTTAGTATGTATTACTTCGATCGAAGAGCTACTTATTGAAAGTACAAAAGTATATATATTCAGCTCAGCATAGACTGATTAACTAATAACTATTTTTCTAAATTACATGCCCGTTTGATGTAATTTTTGCTGAATGTGTGTAATTCTCCTCTCCAATGTCCCCAACATTTTAAGAGTACTTCTTAGAGAAAAATAAAATTACGAGTTTTCTAGTTTTTCTATTGGTTATATAGTTTTCATTTTGACTTGTGTAACAGCATGGAAGACGTCCTGGAACGTTACGAGAGATATTCCCATACAGTACTTGCTGGAGCTAATAACAATGAATCACAGGTAATTCTTGATCTTATATATATAATAGGTAAGTGGTATCCAAGGAAAGAAAATAAAAGGCTCTGAAAATATCCCCATTGGTCTAATAGCCATGTGTCGTTGTCATTATACACATGCATGGAAGTGAATATGAATATACTTCTTTCCATGTAAGTCACTTCAGTAGTAACTGAAGATCATTTGACATTGTAGGGAAATTGGTCTTTCGAATATATCAAGCTCACCGCCAAAGTTGAAGTCTTGGACAGGAACGTAAGGTACGTACTTTATTTAGATTTCATGGGTAACATGTACACTTGGCACGACCCCACACACAATTAGTTTGGCCATCCTTGCTTTCTTTCCTTTCAGGAAATTGGTAGTTAATAAGAACACCATTTGAAAGTAATATACATTTTCCAAAGGTCAATTCAGTTTTCAAAGCCCAACACATATAGTGCTAACATAAAAATAATATGGAAGGAAGACTGCTAGTAATACATTTTGTTTTTTCTTTTATAGGTCAATGTTTATGATTAGTTTTATAGTTTTTTTTAGTGGATAAAATTCGAATCTATAATTATTTTTTTCTATTTAGTTATTAAATCAATCTTATAACTTTTCTAGTAATTATATATGTTTGTAACACATTTTCTATTAATATGCTCTTTATTAATTATTAGTTAAAATTTAACAAAAAAATTTATGATTTTTAATAAATTTTAACCAATAATAAAAAATATATTTGAAACAGTGTGTACATATCACTTCTCAAATTCCAAATCTATTTACTAAATAGAGATTTCACAAACTGTGGGGTCAGACACTTGACAAGCCTAGTTACGTGATTATATGCTTCAAACTTAATAATATAATGGAAAAGAATGATGTAGTTTAATTATATAATCTTCCATATAGGAATTTCTTGGGAAATGATCTGGATCCCTTGAGTTTGAAAGAGCTTCAGAGTTTGGAGCAGCAGCTTGACACAGCTCTGAAGCGCATCCGAACAAGAAAGGTACGGTGAAGAGTGCTAGCTTCTTCATTAGTTTACAAGAAATAATTAAGAAGATTGAAACAACAAAAGAGAATAAATTTAATCTTAAAATTAAAGAATTAACATTAGCACAACATATGATCACTCTTGTTTTGAACTGACTGATCAATTTGATTTTTGCAGAATCAAGTTATGAATCAATCCATCTCAGACCTGCATAAAAGGGTAAGATGTCTGTGTTGTAATTGTGGGTTAAGGCCTTAAGGATGATATCGAATATTGGCTATACTGCATGGCTTGTAAAATGATATGCTCATAGGGACATTGAATATGTCACAGAAAAAATCTCTGATAACAGAATGTCTAATGATTTACATGTTTGTAACTGAATTTCATGTGCAGTAACAAGGACATGCTAAAGGAAATTCATATAGATAAACACTTTACTATAATTTGAATTGTCCCCCAGAAGAAGCATATGGCTAGTATTAAGCTACCCGAAGTAATCTTAGATATAATTGTTAGAAGAGTTTTTGAAATTATATTTCTCTTCTTAAATGACATTACCGAAAGTAATGTTAAATGTTTTGACTTGGTTTCTTCTTTGAGTACTTTATGGTTAGTAGATTGTATTAAATTAATTTTCTGCTTCTGAAGGGAAATTAATCAGTTTTCTTCTGACTGCTAGAAGGTTTGTACGTAAAAACATTTAGAATTTATAACGACAAATTTTTGTTGTGCATATGACATGACAGGCAAGGACATTACAAGAGCAAAACAGCAAGCTAGCAAAGGTTGCTAGAAGCCATATATTACTCTAGTAACATTTCAATCTAAAGCTTCTAGACAAAAAGGTATAAAGAAAAAGTAAATTAATTTTTTCATTACATTTATGACTAGATGAAGGAGAAAGCGAAAACAGTGACTGAAGGTCCACACACTGGCCCAGAAACTCTAGGCCAAAATTCATCCACCCTTAACTTAACTTGTCCACAGCTACTACCACCACCACAAAGACTGGTTCCTTCTCTAACTCTCTGGTACTTTTCTTGCTTCTCTCTTCTAAGCAGATACTATAGTGAAGGAGCATCTTTCATTGTCAAACCTTATGTTGTAAATTCTAGCTAAAAGGATAGGAATACCAAACTAAACAATAAAAACCGTTTAACAATACCGCAGCTTATTGGCAGGGGATTTTTTTTCCACAGGCATAATACCTTTGGACAAATATTAGTATTACAAGTATGCATGTGAGTTTAAACTTTATACAAGTACCAAGTTAAAATGAAAATATAATAAACAAGTTTGATTTGATGATATTTTATGGTCCAAATGTCAATTATAGATTCCTAATTTTCTAATACCAAGATTTCTTCCATGTTGCCATAAGCTTCGAAAATGGTTTTTCAGTAACAAATTTAATAAATTAACATGGAAAAAAATGCATACAATATATTATATTAGTTAATTTGATTCATTAAGTATATGTGGTTTCTGATCGTATCCCGAACATGTTTTTCTTGAAAAAATATATTAGCCAAATTGATTTCATTAAGTACATTATTGTTTGAGATGATAAAAGTGTCTGAATGATGCAGTGAGACATTGCAAGGAAGAGCATTGGTGGAAGAAACGGGTGAAGCTCAAAGAGTCCCTAGTGGCAATTCTCTCATCCCACCATGGATGCTGCATATCTGATTAGTTAGGCTGACATGATTCTGCCAAGTATATGACATGATATTTGAGCAAGGCTCAACTATATATATATATATGTGTGTGTGTGTTAGAACTTAGAATAGCTAATTATATGCCGAGCTTAATAACTGCTCAAACTTCACGCATGAACTGTGCCCTTCATTTTGAAATCAATGGTATTAAGCAGTTATTTTGACAAATGGCACATGATGGTTGGTGCTAGTTAAATTGGAAGTCATCAAAGAAAACATTTAGCCCACAAAAAAGACACTACGTGATGTGTGTACCACCACTACTAAGAGTTTTTCCTTACAAAGCTCACACTTTTTTTCCTCCTGGTTAGGCTTCATTTATTAAACCTAGTTTGGATAAAGATGAATGAAAAAGATTGAAATGAAATGTAACTTTTACCCAGTGATTACGTAGATTATAATTTGAAAAGGTTTTAACAGGCTCGAAGCCGCCGCATGTATCATATTTTGGATTGTGGTCTCTTTGTGGCTACGTTTTTTCTGGTTGCTGCTGAGTGCTGACACAAGTTGTGCGGCAGCAATCGTGTTAATGCAATGATGTTTTGTTTGCCTTCCAAAAAAAAGGATTTCATTCGTATTCATTTTTCTTTCTTGTAAAAAATATTGTTATATACAAGAGGTAAATTAGAAGAAAAAAAACGCTTTGGGAACCCAAAACAATAAAAGAATTACACCTATGAAAAACCTAATTGATCATATTACAATTTTTTCCTCATTAATGTTAAGATTTACCAATCTCTCCCTTAAAATTGATAATTCAAACTATTATATTAAATTAATACTCAGAAAATAGGTAAATCCCGCCAGAAAGACAGATCAAAGGCAGCTCGAAATTTTGCGAGGATGTAATGCTTTTGAGGCTGAATTATAGGAGAGCCGAAGGGTTGCAAGTTGCAATTGGCTTGGAAACTTGGTTACTGAAAGCTTAAAGTTGATACTGGTTAGTACTCTAAAAAGTAGTGCACATCATGAATGTGCGGATAACCTTTCAACAAGGAGAATTGTTTTGTCTTGGGTTAAGAAAGATACAAAGCAGAAACTCATCTACAGTAGCCATGCACAAGATAGAAATGGCTGATTTTTTAAAAAAATACAAATTAAATCAATATTTAGCAAAAGGGGACAAATTGCCCAATATTTAGCAAAAGGGGGCAAATTGCCCAGTTTGCTAAATATTGGGCAATTTGCCCCCTTTTACTAAATATTGATTTAATTTGTATTTTTTTAAAAAATTAGCCAGATAGAAATAGCTAATCAACATAACTAAAGGGTCTCGTTAAATCAAGAGCTTATTCAGAATGTTCGGGAGGTTCCCTTACAAGACTTAGTGATCCGTTGATTTGATATGGAAAAATTCATGTTAATGGGCTTCCTCAAGTGGGCCTATTACTTTAATAATAATAAAAAAAGAAGGTTATACGGGAATTAGAAAAGAAGCGTTGTACACTTTCTCAATTTTCCGCTTCTTTCATCTTCAGAACTTTTGCCAAAATGCCACAAATTTTGAAAAAATTTGGCAAAATGCCACGCATGGGAAACAAATTGTCAAAGTGTCACATGGCCTAATTCGCTGGCCACTTGGGCGAATTAGGTGGGCTGATTTGGCACCTCTGTCCACCACGTGGCAAGCAGGCAGTGGATGCCTAATTCGCTATCTATGTCAGCAAATTAGGTGCTGACCAAAATTTTTTTTGGGGCAGGATACGTGGCATTCAGTGATTGGGGACCTAGTTTGCCATGGTGGCCAGCGAATTACACACGGTTTTGACACGTGGCAGCTTCCTGTTAATTTGTTAGAGGATCTAGCGAATTATGTAAAGTAATTTGTTATACTGCCCAGCGAATTTAGTCCTATTTATACTTCCCCACTTCCAAATCACCAGACATGTTCTACTAAAATTTTTGAAGCTTTATAAATTTTTTTTGCGAAATACATTCTTCTGTTAGTTTTTTTAATTTACGCAAAATGAGTGCTAATAGAAATGGTTTAATAACCATTGTCTATTATAATGGGAGTAGATACGTTGGGCCTAATGGTCAAGTTTTTGAAGGGGAAAGTAAGATGTTTCGTATGCCCCCAAGATGCAGCCATCGCGATCTGATGAAAATGATTTACAAGAAGTTGAGATTACAACGTGGACAATCTGTCTCTCGATTGACTGCTAGATGTGCATCGGGCAATCCGGTGCAGTGGGTTGCTGTGGATATTGTAGATGATGACGATGTAGCGTTAGTTACAGACGCTTGCATATCGGACAGAGCAAACCCAAGATTTATCGAATTGTATGCAGAATTAAACTGTGGGGGACAATCAAGCAGTCAACATTGTGTCTAGCCCAACAGGTCCATTGACATAAACAGAGAGCCGTTGGTGAATCCGGAAGACAGAGATGTATCCCAATCACCACCAATACCAACCCAACCAACCCAACAAATGGATTATGAAGATATGTCTATATCGCCCCCACCAGCACCAGCAAGTCAAGCAATGGAGAATGAAATGGTGCCGGCCCACGACCCAGTTTGGCCTATGAACAGTTCCAAGGACGAGGTGGACGAAGGTGTTGTTCTAGACGGTGACTCGTCAGATACGGACGTAGACGGTCACTTCGATCGTGGTTTTTCAATTCCTTCTCCGAGCATTGTCGGAATGCAAGACCCACTGCAGGGTCAAGGTATGGATGCACAATTTTTTGTCATTCAGTAGTTATTAAATTATTGTAGGTTTTATAAGCATGTGTCTTCTAAATAAATATAAATCTTAGATATATAATGAATAATTTTTTTAATTAATCATGGAAAAAGTTTTTCATGAACAATGTGTCATATGTCTAATGATATAGGAGACGACATCGTTCCATTTTAGTCTGACATAAGGCATTACACACATGTTAATTGGGCATACCCAGACCAGGAGTCTGGTGATATGGAAGGAGGGAAAATACCTAACTGGTAGATGGGTCAACAACTATATAAGAATCAGGTGTTTGAGACCAAGCGGGATGTGCAATTGGCTATAAAACAAGATTGTATGGTTGATCATCGGACTACCATAGTAGAAAAAAATGATACGAAAAGACTTATAATGGTTTGTGAAAATCATTTTGACGGTTGTCCGTGGAGGATGAGGGCATATCAAAAAAAGGGTGGCACTAAATGGGTTGTAGGCATATGGAACAACGAACACACATGTGTCGGTCAGAATCTTTCTCAAGACCACAACCAGCTTGATTCAAATTTGATATGTTCGATGATCTTAGGTACGTAAAATAAATTAAATTGAAATTTGGTTATTGGTTACAATTTTTTAATGTATTATTGTATGACGAAATGCAGAAATGATTAGGGAGGATCCCAGTGTTAAAATTGGGTTAATTCAAGAAAGGATAGCAACAATGGTCGGATTTCATATATCATACACGAAGGCATGGAAGGCAAAGCAAAAGGCCATTGTGAAGGTTTTCGGAGATTAGGATGAGTCCTATGCATTTTTGTCAAGGTGGTTGGGATACATGTTAAATTTTTCTCCTGGGTCTGCATACAAGCTGGATTTGAACGACCATTTTATTGATGGCCTACTTGACGGAAGTGCTAAGGTGTTCAACATGGTGTTCTGGACTTTCAAATAGTGTTGCGATGCTTTCAATTATTGCAAACCAGTGATAAGCATTGACGGAACCCATTTATATGGGAAATATCGAGAAACATTGCTGATTGCAACATTAGTTGACGGAAACAATTATGTCCTTCCACTTGCATTTGCGATTGTTTCCAGAGAGAATATCGACAATTGGTCATGGTTTTTGGCACTGATTCGGATACACGTAACGCAGAAAGAGGGAATTTGTCTTATTTCAGATCAGCATGCGGGCATAATTAAACAATGTCGAACTGGGATGACATCCACCAAGGGCGTACCATGTTTACTGCATTCGTCACCTGGCCAGTAATTTTAATCACAAGTTTAGCAATGTCGTCTTGAAGAAACAATTGAAGAAATTAGGTATGTTTGTCCATTAGAAGCCAATGTTATTATATGCAATTACTCCATTGATGTTACGTGTTGATTGTGACCTTGTATTTGTATTTGCAGCCTATACAACCTCGTGCCTAGATTTTGATGTCGGATTATAAACATTTAAAGAATCAAGCCCTCAAATAGCAGCATGGGTTGATAATATCCCAAAGGAGAAGCGGAGTATAGCCTATGATGAACATGGAAAAAGGTTTGGTCACATGACAACCAATCTTTAAGAGTGCTTTAATAAGGTGCTTAAAGGAGCAAGAAGCCTTCCTATTACATCCCTTGTGCGGTTCACATATGCTCGCTTAGTAGCATACTTTGTCGCACATGGTCAAGAGGCACGTGAGGAGATGGCAAGAGGTAATCATTTCTTGAAGCTAGCATGTCAAAAATATACGAGGATGGTTGATAAATCGGCAACACACTACGTCACTTGTTTTGAATCAGTTAAGACGAGGTTTGAGGTTCAAGAGACATACAACATACGGACTCATACGGGCGGGAAAAAATGGTCGGTGTCGTTAGCTAAACAAAATTGTCAATGTGGTGAGTTCACTGCCTATAGGTTTCCGTGTAGTCATGTTATTGCAGCTTGTCGATCCACACACCACTATCCCAGGCAATATGTTGACCCTGTATACAGTATCGCGTAGCAATGTCAAGTGTATTCATCGCAGTGGTATCCAATTGGAAATGAGGAGTTCATACCACCAGCTGGACCACCCATTGTTATACTAGATGTGTCGCTGAGACGAAAAAAGGAAGACCAAAGAGTACGCGCATACGCAACGAGATGGATTCGCGTGAAGGGTCAACAACTCGTACCAGATGTGGTTATTGTAAAGTTGTGGGTCACAATAGGCGTAATTGCCCTTCGGTCAACCAACCCCATTGATGTACTAGCTGGTAATCATGATGTACTACGCTTGCATTAAATAATAAACATATCAAATCAAATTAAGTAGTGTCCATTGTCATGCAATAAACATTAAACTGAAATAGTCTTCGATATAGTCTACTATAATCATGCGTGAAACACAAAAATAAATTACAATTTAAGTCCATGGTAGCTACATAAAAAAATAAGTCAGTCATGTTGTCCGTGGTCTTCATGGTATCCTCCACAACGACTCATGTTATGCTCGTACGGTGACAGATTACATCGAAATCGTGCTCCCCTAACCGGATTTTTCCTAATGATGCAGTCAGGGTCATCGTCACCATTGTCACCATCGTCATCGTTGTCTTCATGTCCCTCACCCATAGCCGCCAATATCTCATCCATCGAATACGAGGCAAAACTGGGGGAATGTAGTGAGTCAGGCGGATGTGCCGTAGGGGTCAACATTCCTGCATCCTCATATGACGTTGGAGCACTGGGCCTATAACAATCCGCAAATGTCTCTGAATCGCATGCGAACTGAAACTCAGCTGAATTGGGGTTAGCTGCACCGGTCATAGTAGAACTAGGGCCAACTGAACTGGGGCCTACGAAACTAGGCCCAGCTGCATACATAGGATATGCAAATTAGAATCCGGACTGCGGCATCGATGGTGGTGGAAACCAGGGAGGGTACTGTGAACCAAGAACTTGCTGTGGTGGCCACCAATATTGCTGAGAAAGTCCCGTCGGGTACCTTGGTGCGTAGAACATGCCAGCAGGATGGAAGAGGCGGTACAACAACAGGTGTGTCCACAACTGCTAGAGTAGCGTGGTGTAGCGGTAACCCCTCGTGGCGCGCACGCCTGTTTCTGCAAACCACTGGAGGAGGGGCCTCAATCTGACGAACAACGGGTGGTGGTGCGGCATCTCCAGCATCTGTTAATCGTTCTACATCATCGCATGCGGACAAACATCAAACTGCCCCCTGGTAGATCCGGCTCATGTTAAATATAATGACCCTCAAGTCTGGCGCGTCTGGCGTGAGGTCCAGTGCTGGAAACGCCATGGTTTTCTGCAGAAATCAGATGCAGAGGTGCGGCGCGATCAACGCCAGTGTGGGGCGATCAACGCCATGCACACTACGAACTGGCGTTGGTGGCGCCAGGTTCGCGCGATCAGTGCCATTGTCTCTGGAGGTTGGCGCGGGAGTGGCGCGAGTAGTGCCACAGTTCTAGAGGGTGGCGCGGATGGCGCCATTGTTTCTGGAAGTTGGCGCGATTAGCGCCAGAGTGGCGCGATCGGCGTGGCATGTCGGTCAGACCCAGTATATAAGGGCCAAAATTACGAAATTTTGGGCCATTCTCCATCTTCCTCTTCCTCTGAGCACCCAGACTCAATGGGAGAGTTTCCAAGCTTCCTAGACCTTCATTTTTTTACCTAAACACTTTTCTTTGATCACCAAACTTGTGTGAAACCTTTGGTAAGCTATAATCCTTCATTTCTTTCTCGTAAAAACCCAAGACTAGAGAAGTCTCTATCTTAAGGGAACTTCAAAGAACTCGAGTTCGGCGAGGAACGACGTCGATTCTTGGACACCTGAGCTAAGAGAAGTGGTCCACGAGCCTTTCTTGTCGTTATTGAGGTAAGAAAATCGTGTTCCTCTGTTTGATTTGTGATTTGGGGTTTTGGGTGAATAGTGACCCACTTGAGCTGGGGCTAGAATTAGCCATGGGTCATGTAGAAAAGTGTGTTTAGAACGGTTTAGTGATGAAGAATTAGCTCTCAGATGTTAGTTTGGTGAACTTTGGTTTTGGGCTCTATGGTTATGCATGTGTGACTATTGTGTTGAGTCACTTGATGATATTGAGACATGCAAGAGCCTTGGTATATGGTTTGGGGGTGTCTGAGAGACCATGATGAACCTTAAGTTAGAAGACAGAGAGAGATTGATATGGAAAGGAAGAGTGTTTCCTTTCATATAAACGGTTGAAAACCGTTACTGATTGATGACTGCATGCCTAATGTAGGGCGTGAGACTCATACTACTGGTGGTTTGGTATGCCATGCATTTGGATATTGTATGTTGTTGTTATATTGAGACATGTATGTGATATTGAGAGAAATGCCATTATGGCATGTTGGCAATTGATGTTAGCTAAACATTGGGATAGTGTTATACTTTGTATTGATTATGAGATGAATGTGATGATAATGCTGTGTGATGTGACTGTATAAGAATTCTATAGCCAGTAGAATAGGGAACTATGGACCCCTTGGGAATGTGCCCTTAAAGGATGATCTTCCTTGGGAAAATCCACAGGCGTCCACGTAAGTCCTGAGAGAATGTGTCCTTCATTGGATGATCTTTCTCAGGTATGGGCGGGAAAAGTCCTGAGGGAATGTACCTTTAATTAGATGATCCTCCTCAGGCATGGAAAGGGAGAGTCCTGAGGGAATGTGCCTTTCAGTAGATGATCTTCCTCAGGCACTCAATGAGAAGTCCTGAGAGAATGTTCCCTTTAATGGATGATCTTTCTCAGGCAATGTGTGATGGGTACATATGTTGTTACCCCTGGACTGTGATATGCATGTAGTGTGGTACATGTGAGCCGTGAAGGCTGATTGTATGAGTGATGTCTATTTGATATTAATTATGTTGTTTATGTGATTGGAAGTGAACCAGGAGAGGGAAACCTCCAAGGACCCTGAGTTTACTGAGATTATTATCTCACCCCTGTTGGGGCTCATGTTGCAGGTGAGGATACAGAAGTAGCTGATAGATCCCAAGGCAAGAGGCCTGAGCAGGGATAGTATTGTGGATAACTCTAGGCATAGATGACTGAGCATGTTGGCTCACATTTTTGATTATGCCTGTATTTGTATAGTTTTGAGAAAATGTACTTGCATTGTACACGAATTCACCATATATGTATATAATGTACATTTGATACTGCTTCAGCTTCCTAAATTTTATTTGATTATATTGTAACTGCTGCGTCATTCTGATATAATAACAATGTTAATACACCGGGTGCACACGGGGTGTTACATTAAATGACCGCTGAGCCTCAGGTGAAGCCATGTGAACAATCGTCTCAACTTGATCCGCTTGCACAACAGGTTTAATTAGTGAATTAATAAACTATATTAACTACCAAAATATGTCATAAGATGTAAGTGCGTACCACATGTGCATGAACGCGACTCTGCGGGTCATCCCCGACGGGTAACAGAGTAATACCACTGCATGTACTCACTGTTAACTGATAGGTACCCGTCTCTCAGCATAGGCTGAACGTTCTGCACCACAAGGCCATCTCTTGTTGCCCGTTGGGATATGAAGAATGCGTGTCGCTTAGTCCAATCAACGTCTGTCTTCCCCGTTATGCTGATCGTCAGCAGCTCACTACAGTTGATCAGATCTTCTGGACTAGGCTGATCAAACCCAAACTAACGTAGAACTCTATCCGACTGCTGGTATACAACAACCTCATAACAAATAAGCGGACAAACCGCCAACCATCTACGAGCCACGTCAGCCTCCGATGGATGGACAATGTCGACAAGGTCGTACGGCCTCCAACGTATGTTTCGGCGGCGCATGATATCAATATGATGCCGATATCTACGTATGTTAGTGAACATGGTTTGTCGCGTCGTGTATACATTAAACTTGTTACAACAAAATCCAGCATTAACAATATACAATGGTAATACAAACTACCGTAGTAAAACACTACCACATAAAAAACAATACCTATGGCCGTAGATCTCGCGGTCTAAGTCCTGCTAATCCTGCAGACGGGGAAGGTCAGGAGAGATCGTCGGGAATCACGTCCAAACCCACAGCTGCAACAACAAAGCACACCCACCCATCTCACGACGCGATGGACGGGTAGCCTTGCACAACTCCCTATATAAGTATGCAAGAACCGCAAAGCCCCAACTGAATATTCCAGTGCGTTGGAAATCATCCAGGTGTAACAAGTAGCGAGCGGGCACAAAGCTCGAAGCGGTGTCAACAAACAGCATACCGCCTAAGATGCGTAATATCAACGCACGTGTGTATCGCCGCTGTCCTACTTCTGTGCCGACATGGACCGTATAATCACCAAACTGGTCCCGTAAATAGTGAAGTCCCAACAAACCGCCGTGCAAATCCCGACCAGCAAGCGGCTCAACCCCTAACAAATCACTGATAATAGCCCGCAAGTTGTGTCATCCATGACGCCCAAACACAACATGACCATCGATCGGCAACCCCAAAAGATGATGCACATCCTCTAGGGTGATTGAGACCTCACCCATCGTCATATGAAACGTATGCGTCTCAGGCCGCCATCACTCGACAAGCGCAGACACAAGGTGATGATCGATCTGAACAAAAATTTTAACGAAACCAGTTTCATATACATTACAATACATTCAAAACACCAAAGTGCAAGTTAACAGTTGTCTTCATATCCTTATCTCGTGATTGCGCAAACGCGCAACGTGATAAAATCTTGCCTGCCTAAGCCATGGCTGGATCTCCTCAGGTATACCCTGGTGATCGTGTGTCGCGACGTGCCTAACATTAATAAGACAATCCCGCATGGTTGCATCACCTTGGGAATTCCACACATAAGTGGAAATATGTTTCTCCTGTAGTGTAAGGAGACTCCGCACGGATGGACCAGGGTCAATCACACTCAGCACGGACTCAGTCGACGAGGTGGATGGAACATGTTCATCGTGATCCATGACTATATGTAAAAGTTTTTTTCAAAAAAAAATCCATAAATTAATACATACAAAATTTTTATATCCACCTATTTTACAAATTATTAAATTAGTTTAAATTAGTATAATGTACATTGATATCATATGATTATGTTTAAAGGATGGTGAAGGTCAGGGGCTTGAGGGTCGATTTGCTTCTACCTTGCGCCGTTGTTCTTCGATCAGTTCCATTTGTCAGTGATAGGGCATGGCGGACCAGAGTGAGCGGAGTTTGATTTGATTTGAAGTGCAACACCATTGTTTTTTTGAGTTTTCAAATTAAATTACGCACGTGTCAACTCTAAATCAAAGATTAATTTTTATTGTTCACAATCTTTGTTGGGGGAATGCGGATAAAGTGATGTTTGGTTCAACGATTTCAACAACATAGGTGTAATTCAAATATTTAATTAAAATTTTATTACATCATATATTTAATTATTAAATCTTTATTTAATATTTTTACAAAATCTTTAATTTTTATCATTATAAAATCATATGTTTAATTATTATACCTTTAATTATTATTTTTATTAAATCAAATCTTTAATTAAAATTTTTATTACAACAAATCTTTACTTATTAAATCTTTACTTGTTATTTTTCAAATTAATTTCTTATTAAATCCTTAATTAATATTATTATTAAATCTTTAATTTTTATATTTATAAAATCTATTCTTTAATTAAAATTTTTATTGCAACAAATCTTTACTTATTAAATCTTTACTTGATATTTTTATTAAATATTTACATTTTTTTATTAAAACAAATC
>PYAF01000031.1:690887-740652 GCA_007407185.1 Glycine tomentella
AAAAAAAAAAAAAAAAAAAAAAAAAAAAAAAAAAAAAAAAAGGCAAATGAGAAAACGGAGCTTGGAAAGAGTCCATTCTAAGTATACTTTTCATTCGTCTTTTTCACTCCTCTCCACCTTGTCATGGACAAATAGAAGTAGGTACTTAGGTCTATCTACATCTAAATAAGCCAAATAATAATAAATGACACGTCATTTGTTCAAGTTATGATGAATATACATGCTAATATGTGAATATGTGCTCAAACAAATATACTTACTGTATTAGGTTTGAAGGCCCCCCAGAACAACCTTGGAAGATTCGATCCCTGGAATACAAACATATGTTTAAGAAGAAAAAGATGGAGAGTTTTTTGACATTAAGAACATTGTATTAACCCTTTAAAAGGTAATACCTGATTTTGCCCCCACACCCAGAGCCTTCTCGTGGAGATGGAACCATCATTTTCACAAGGTTCAGCAATGCAAGCAGAGCAATGTGCTCCACAGGATACAGATTTTACAAACTCTGACTCTAATGACTTCACTTTTTCTGGATGTTTCCTTGGCTCTTCAGTTCCATCACCCAATTGACCAAAGTCATTAGCCCCTAACGTATGGGATATGTGCATGAGTCTTAGACACTTAGCACTTCTATTTTTCCTAAATCCTAAGCACTTGTAATATACGCTATTAATAATAACAAACAAACAACTAGAATTGTATACCTCTATAGTACAAATAATTCACTACAAATTTATTTATTGAGTATCCCTTTGAGTGCCTAAAATAAAACAGTCCTTGAATGAATGAACAATGAGTAAAACAGAAAAGAGAGTAAAAGGTCCAAACCCCAAGTGAAGAGTGAGCCATCGGAGGCTATCGCCGCCGTGTGCTCCCGACCACAGGCAACATCCAACCAGCACGCATTGGTACCAGCCAGACATCCAAACAGCTCAAGAGGAAGCTGTTTGGGAATCCTCAACTGATCCTCTTTCCCCTTTCTACCTGTCTGCCCTGATTGATTGTACCCCCACACATAAATGGCACTCTTCCTTGGAACACTCACGGGCCGAATAGTCCCAAAAATCGCATCAATATCCATACTTTGTTCACCTTTAACATACAAAACCAATAAAGTGCAATTTGTAACAAACAACAAATACATGGAAACAAAGGGCAATCAGCAAATAGAACTCTCTCTCTCTCCTTATGAAAAATCGTAATTAGGATAAGAATATGAAATTAGCTAAAAAGGGGAATGAAATGATTGAAACGAAGAAAGCTGAAATTTAGGGAAATGGCGTGAGAAGGAAAAGGGAGAGGATAGGGTTGGAAATCAATTGCAATTGTAAGGATGATTGAATGAATGAGAGAGAGAGAGAGAGAGAGAGAGAGATACCTGAAAAGGAATGGCTGGAAAATGAGAAGGAAAGAAAGAATGATGAATAGTTAACGCACGCACGCGAATGAAGAAGAACGGTACTCAGGCAGTGGCGGGTACCAAACGCTTTACGGTTATTCCTTTTTTTTAGGAGACTTTCTCTGTTATTCAACACCCTCACTCACAATTCACAACTCCCAATATTGGAATTTTCTAGATTAGTATGACCAAAATGAAAAAAATGGAGTTAAAAATAATTACATAATATCTACAAGAAAAATAAAAACTGCATGCATATAAAGATCAAATAATATTATCAAATGTGTAAATCAATTGTGATTTTGAGTTTGAATATATGTGATTATATTAAATATTTAAATAAAATTTTGGCTCCTAAAATAATATTGATTCGAATAAAATTATTTTTTTTTAGGGAAAATTTTTGGACTACTATAAAAATAAATCAAAGTATATATGTATAATATATATAAATGAAAAAGATTCTAGTGTATAAAACTAGAAAATCTTTAATAAAAAATCGTTTATATTTATTTAAATATAAGTTTTTTTTCCCATCCAACCACGTGCAATGCAAGAATCTGACTGACTTAGCGTTATTTTGTGATAGAGTATTTTGCTTGCTTATAAAGCAAGATTTCTTCTATTGATGAACTTAATATTGTTTCTTTGACTTGTTAGGTTTCTTAGTCTCTAGCTAATTAATCACTCGAGCAGATTTAAAATGTATATTTGCTGCCCAGTATGATTCTAGTATATGCTCCTTTTTTCCTGCAAAAAAATAAAGCATTTGTTCCTTTTTTATTTTGTGATAGTGGTTGTGGTGCTAAGTACTAACCTCACTTTATCTATGAGCTCCCACACCCATTCACCTACTGACCCACCTTCAATAATGAATGCACAAAGCTGTCCTAATTCACCATTTTGATTTTGAAATATGCCCAATGGTATATATGCTGCAACATGTTTTCATCTTCCCTTTTCACCAAACGGGGAATTGCGTAAACGAAACAAAAACAGGACAAGCTTAGCTATTAAGATTGGAGAGAAGTAGAGTAAATATGTTTATGGTAAGTGACAGGTAATCAGGGAAGTAGCAAGTGTCACGAATTGGAACAATGTTTCTCAAATGTTTTGGAGACACAAATTCATGTCGGAGACATAACGGTGCTTCTGATTATATAGTCGCAACAAAGCAATATAAAAGCTGCCAAAGAGTCGAAAAATTCAAGAATGAAATAGAGTTGCTCTGCCTGCCAGCTTCGTCACCCTAATATCATCTCTCTTATAGGATTCTGCAAACACAACAATGAGAAGATTGTTGTGCATGCGTACATGTACTACCTTCACGTTGGAGCCAAGCGCACCATCATTCACGGTAACCGTCAACCCTGGAACCATTCTTTTGGATCACAACATGCAGCCAAAACTCGCAGATTTCAGCCGTAGCGTACATGGAGCACGTTTTATGTCAAAGCCAAAACCAATTAGAGTAGATACTTTACTTTTGGAGGTAATTTTTTAGTTTGAGGTTACTGCAGTGATTTTTTTTCGATCAAACTGAATTACTAATACTAACAATTAACATTTGTCGGAAAAAAAAAGTAATAGTAATACTTTCCGTTACAAGTACTTTTTGGCTTTTCTACGGAGACTTCCGTCACAGATAAATGTGACGTTTACTCATTTGGTGTGATTCTAGTAGAAGTTGTGTGTGGAAGGAAATATGTAACGATGATGATAGAACAACTTCTGAAGAAGCCTGTTGAGGAAATAATTGATCCGAATATCAAAGGGAAGATTGCACCAGAGCGTTGACAGGTCTTTATAGACATCACCAAAAGATGTGTGATGTATGAACCTGATGAACGACCGATAATGGGAGAATAGAGGTGGAACTTGAGCATGCTCTGTCGTTGCAGGAACCAGTGGATCTCGCAAACATCAAGGGTGATTATACCTTATAGTCCAAAACTATTATTACTAAAACCAGAACGGGATGATATCATAGAGACTAATAGTTATTGCAGCTTAGACATGTGTTTTGTATGTAATCAGGTGGGCTAAAATCAAGAATTTTAGCTTTTTGTGTCAGTGTATACTACATTTTAAAATGTTTAACACTTTTACTCGATGATTATAATATTAGGAAGTAAAAAGATTTAGAATTATTTAAATAGCATGTGAAAGATGAGATATTATTGGTGGCTGTGTCTGAAGTCTGAACAAACAACCTGAAACAACGATTTTCCAACACGTTTAGAAAACAAAATAAGACAGAACATTTTTTTTTTTGGTTATTAACAGATTTGAATAAAATAAATATTAATAAACAAAAACAAAAGATGCAAGTTAGTTATTCCTGTTCTAATCTCTGACTCTAATTGCAATTCCTGTGGTGAACCGTGGCAAAGCTTTTGAATTTAGTGCCTCTCCTCTCTGTTTATCCTTCCAGGTATTCTTATTTGTTCCTACTGCAAATTGGTTGGTTCTTAACTATGCTCACCTTTCCTCTTGATTTTGGCTCAAAGTTTGCTTTTTTGTTTTCTCTTTTCAAACTTGATCTTCTTTTTTTAAAAAAATAATAATTGTGTTTTGAATTGTTGGATTGTTTCTGAATAACTTGATCACGGGATTCATTTGGGAAAAAAGTTTCTCATATTTCCCAGCATCTTTCCTGTTGCAAATTAATAACTTGTTCAACCAAGATTGAGATTTTAGGGGAAAAGTTAGATGCTAGGTGCATACAATACTTGAGGTATTTGTATTAATGTTCTTCAATTAGAATTGAAGTTTTATTTCAGTAATATATATTGATCTATGCAAAATTTTACTGTATGAATTATCAAGATGAAATTCTAATCAGATTGAAGAACAGTACTAAAAACAATTAAGAAATTGAACTTTGTTTTGTCTCAGATTCTGTTGTCTTAGTATTTTACACAATCAAATTAGAAGAAAAATGACTTTGGAAAGATCTCAGATATATTAGTTCAGCCATAAGTTATAAACAAGAGTGTACCTGTATGAAATTTGGGATCATAGTTCAAAAGGAAAAATAGAACTGTCTGGGGACATAAAGAGAAAATACGACTGATGAGTTTTTTTTTTTCCCCCTTAAAAATAAATGGTAATAGATTAAGAACATTCTTCCTCCTTCTCATAGCTATCATACTTTATGTTAACTTTTTTTTAGAAAAAAAGGAACAAGGGCCTAAGGAGGTAGAGGTTGACATCCCAACTATGTTGAGAACCCGATCCTTACCTAAAAGGATTTAGCTCAAATAGGAAAAATATGTTTTAAGTTTTTATATTTTCATAAAATCATATTTTAGTATTTACAGTTTCATATCATCCAATTTGATCATTGTATTTTGCAAAAAAATTATTTTTAGTACTTCTTCACATATGATGTTGATGTCACATTCTACTTGGCAAATAGATTATATTGTCTACATACCATGATAAGTCATGGAAACATTGATCAAGAAATAAACAATATCACAAGAAAACTCAAAAATAAATCTACAACAATTGTTGAAGAATAACAAAGAAAACAAAGATAAAATAGAGCCCTTAAAACTTGCATTCGATGTGTTTGGAAAAGACATATTAATAATTTCTCTTAAAAAAATAATTTTTTACATCATTTTGATTATTTTTTAAATAAAAAATATACTATGTTTGCCAAGTCAAACCAAAGTCAACTATGTATGTGAGAATCTTGTGAAAAAGAACTAAAAAAAAGGTTTTTTTTTGTAAATTACAAAAAAAGTTGAATAATATAAAATTTTGAAAACTAAAAATAAGATTTTAAGAAAGTATAAGAACTAAAAACATATTTTTTTCACTCAAATATATTTATATATATTGTAAAGATAGTGCAGATACAGCAGGATCATGAGGGGGGCTTCTGAAAAGAAACTTGTGAGAATTGATGTTAGTTCTCATACTGTATGCCCATGGTGCTTTGTAGTTTGAACATAAGGGGCATTGTTGATGTTGGCAAAGAAAATCTAGAAAAGGCCATAGCTGCTTCCAAGGATAAATGCAATTTTGAGGTCTAAATCCAATACTCTCCTCTTCTCTCTCTGTTTTTCTGTGTGTATCATGGGACCAAATATGTTGGGCATTCCTATGCTAATAATCTTTTACTAGTGTAAATTTGAAAAGAAAGGAAATTGAATGGCAACAAATCAGTAATGATAGAACCCCCCATGCTTCATTATATAAGCAAGCAAAAAAAAAAAAAAAAAAACCCACCTTATTAATTGAAAACTGAGGAAGCTACTGAGAAGTTATCTATGCCCACCCCAACTTCGATAATGAATGCACAAAAGCTGTCCTAATTGACCATTTGATAATTGATATATTATGCACAATTAATAATGTAGGAATAAGGAAGCAATTTCGTGGAGGAAAAGGTGCTACCAGAAACGCGTAAATGAAGCAAAATGCGAAGAATGGAGAGGAGTATAGTATGTGTCAGAAATTGGAACAATGTTTCTGAAATGTTTTGGCGACACAAGTTCATCTCAGAGACAGTATCCAACAGTAATAGAAGAGCTGTGCCGTCATTTCTCTCTCGCCGATCTTAAGAAATCTACCAAAAACTTTGACAGAAACAGACTAATAGGACATGGAAGATTTGGTAGTGAATTATATACAAGTTGTCTCCAACATAAAGGTGCTTCTGATTATACAGTTACAGAAACACTCCTCAAATTTTCCTAGTTTTTTTTTTTTATTCTAATTCCTAACATATTATCTAACTACTACTCAAAAATAATTTAATTAATTAAAATAAAAGAAATAAATTAAATAAATATAGTTAAAATTAAATTAAAATGACATATATCTCTATTTTAAAATAGGAAACAAACCTACATATTTAGAATAATAGAGTCAAAATTATATTAAGCGTTAAAA
Source organism: Glycine tomentella (assembly GCA_007407185.1). Lineage (NCBI taxonomy): Eukaryota > Viridiplantae > Streptophyta > Magnoliopsida > Fabales > Fabaceae > Glycine > Glycine tomentella. Next base: position 697,198 of record PYAF01000031.1, read on the forward strand.
AAAAAATAAGAACGGTCTGTTGTATAATAGATGCTTAATAAACACCCCAAAATTCTTATAAGCTTATTCAGTTATTTGCTTAGTAAAAAAAGTGAATACAGACAACCTAGTCATGCTGTAGAACTTAATAATTGAAAACTGAAGGAAGCTACTCCGAAGTTATCTATGCCCAGTCCCACCTCAACTCCCATATTGAATGCACAAAAGCTGTCCCAATTGACCATTTGAATTTGATATGTGCCCAATTGATGCACGGAAGCAATCTGGTGGAAGAAAAGGAGTAGAGGTGATTTTTTTGGTAAGTTACAGGTAATCAAGGATTGGAGCAATGTTTCTGAAATGTTTTGGCTACACAAGTTCATCTCAGAGACACTATCCAACAATAATAGAAGAGTTGTGCCATCAATTTTCTCTGGCCGATGTTAGAAAATCAACCAACAACTTTGATAAAAACAGACTAATTGGATGGGATGGAATTAGTGAAGTATATAAGGGTTGTCTCCAACATGATGATTGTTCTGATTATACAGTCGCATTTAAGCGATTTATTGCAGAACGCTGTCATCCACAACTGGACCTGTTCAATAATGAAATAGAATTGCTCTGCCAGCTATGTCACCCTAATTGTGTCTCTCTTATAGGATTCTGCAGCCACAAAAATGAGAGAATTATTGTGTATGAGTACATGTCCAATGGATCTCTAGATCGATATCTTGAAGGATCTATATATAGAGATTTACAAGGTGGGGATATGGAAGCTCTGTCATGGAAGAAAAGGCTAGAGATATGCATAGGGGCAGCGCGTGGACTACACTACCTTCACGCTGGAGCCAAGCGCACCATCTTTCACCGTGACATCAAACCCAGCAACATTCTTTTGGATCACAACATGGAGCCAAAACTTGCAGGTTTCAACTATTGCATACAAGGACCACATTCTATGTCAAAGCCAAAACCAATTCAAGCTACTGTTGTGGGTAATTTTTTGTTTTTTGTTATGAGCTTACTGTGATGAACTTCTGTCAGTTAAAACTAAGCTAATACATTACATTCACTTATAGGTACTTATGCCTACACGGCTATGGAGCATATTATTGATGGTACCGTCAGTCCGTCACAGACAAATGTGATGTTTACTCATTTGGTGTGGTTCTACTAGAAGTTTTGTGGGGAAGGAAATATGTAATATCGTCATTTGAAAAAGAATTTCTGGAGAAACCTATTGAGGAGAAAATTGATCCGAATATCAGAGAAAAAATTGCACCCGATTGTTGGAAAGTCTTCTCAGATATCACACAAAGATGCTTGAAATTGGAAGCAGATGAGCGACCAACAATGGGTGAAGTAGAGGTGGAACTTGAGCATGCTCTGTTCTTGCAGGATCAAGCAGATATAGTAAACACCAATGGTGATTATACCTTATTGTCCAAAACCTTTATTCCCCTGAACTCATTTTGATCCGTTTGTTTCTAGCATTTTTTTTTTTTTTACTTGACCAGAAGCTGACATTGTGAGTCAAAACAGTCACAGACTCACAAGTGGACTTTTGCGGTGATCAAATAATTGAGATACTTGTATCTTTTATTCTGATTTGTTTCTAGCATTTTGATTTTATCAGAAACTCTCGTTTTTTTTTTTTGAAAGGACAAAACTCTCGGTTAATAATCTTGTTATAAATTTTTGCTCTTCCTTTTCTAGACACCCGCATTTTATAACTAGACAGTAGACAGATATATAGAACACAATCATACAGACGAGCTATGTTATTGAAGGTTTAATAAAACATTTAGAGGTTTAGATGACTGCTGTGTGACATTCTACCTCAACAATATAGTATTTATTTGATAAACCCATCATTAGTGGTATCTAACATTATCAAGATGGGACTTTATGTTGGAACTTGAAATCCATTCTGACTTCTAAACTTGGCATTGCAATAGGTTCAGCTAGTTTCTTGAATTGAACCTTTTATATATATATATATATATATAGATTTAACTGCATTAGATTTGTGCGACTATGTACATTTGCTTAATGTCTTATATGTTTGCATATATAATATCTTTTTTTGACATAAAAAGCTATAAAACTCTAGTTCAAAACCACATTCTTACTTTGCTATTCATAATTTAGCATCTCCAACATTTGTATTATGCTACCGTATATTATTTTTATGGTTGAATTTATGACTCTCAAATCTGAATTTCAAATGCTCGAGAACTTTTTGTTAACACAATAAGTCTCTTGCTGCGCTGGTTTCACTATGCCCGGAGGTCATGAAATTGAAACACAGTAGAATTAATATCGGACAAAATTTTAAACAAAAAGCAAGATCACCAGATCATTTATTCAAAGTTTGGATACTCCATCAACTTATATATGAATACAAGTATTTATATTCCTTTAGAAATACCTACTTTTCCTTTCTTTTAACCAATGTGCCCTTATGTACAACATATCAAAATTGTAGTTGAAATAAAACAAATAATAATAACTTGCATACAAGTATTAAAGTTTCAACAATTATGTTTGAAAATTATTTCACTTCAAATATATAAGACTCATCGATAAAGAACGGACATAAATATAGTTCTATATGTTTTTTGGTGAATAAAATAAAATAAAATAAATTTAATATTCTAAAATTCATTTATAAATTATTAAGAAACATTTTAAAATGCTTAATACTTTTATTCAATGATTAAAATATTAGAAAGAAAAAGATTTAGAAATATTTAAATAATTTTAATATAATAATAATAACATGTGAAAGAAGAGATATTTACGGATGTGCGTGGTTGGGTCAGAACTGAAGTCTGAACAAACAGCCTGAAACAACGACTTTCCGACACGTTCGGAAAAGAAAATAAGACAGAACATATAATGATAAATTCGAATAAAATAAATAATAATAATAATAAAAAAGACAAGTTTGTTTGTTGTTCCTGTTCTAATCTCTGAACCATGATGTCATACAACTGAATCTGATAGCAATTCCTGTGAGCCGTGGCAAAGCTTTTGAATTTTGTGGCTCTCCTCTCTGTTTACCCTTCCTGGAATTCTCAATGCAAACCGGTTGGTTCTTTATTATGTTGATCACTTTTCCTCTTCATTCTGGCTCAAAGCTTGCTTTTTTGTCTTCTCTTGTCAAACTTTATGTTCTGTTTAATTTGTTGTTTTCTGAATTGTTGGTGGGTTGTTTCTGAATCTGATCACGAGATTTGTTTGGAGCAAAAAAATTCTGATATTTCCCAGCATCTTCTTTTGTATTGCAAATTAATAACTTGTTCTACAATGATTGAGATTTTACCGCGCGGGCGGGGGGGGGGGGGGGGGGGGGGGGGGGTGGGGGGGGATTAGATGCTAGGTGCACACAGTACTTGTGTGGTTGTTTGCCAATTAGAATTGAAGTTTTACCTCACTAATTTGTATTCATCTATAATGCAAAGTTTTACTATATGAATTATCAAGAATGAAATTCTAATCTGACTGAAAAACAGAACAAAAAGCAATCTAGAAATTGTATCATTGTTTTGTCTGAGATTTTATTGTCTTGATATTTTACCCAATCAAATTATATATATAAAAAAAAGACTTTTGACAGATCTCACATTCATTAGTTCAGCCATAATTTTTCATCAAGAGTGTCCCTGTATGAAATTAGGGATCATAGTTCAAAAGAAAAAATAGAACTGTCTAGGGACATTTGGAGAAAATATGACTGATGAGTCTTTTTTTTTCTTAAAAATTAATGCTAATTGGTTGAGATTATTCTTCCACCTTGTCATAGCTGTCTTACTTTATGTTTACTTGTTATGTTGTAAAGATATTGCAAATACAGCAAGATCATCATGAGTGGGATTTCGGAAAAGAAACTCGTCAGAATCGATGCTAGTGCTGATTCTGTGTGCCCATGGTGCTTTGTTGGCAAAAAGAATCTAGACAAGGCCATAGCTTCCTCCAAGGATAAATACAACTTTGGGGTATAACACTCTCCTCTTATGTCCCTCTATATTTGTGTGTCTTGGAACCAAATATGTCTGGCATTTTCCTGTGTTAATCTGCTGCTTTAACTGAACTTACAGATAGTATGGCATCCCTTTCAACTTAACCCTGATGCCCCTAACAAAGGCATTGACAAGAGGGAGTTTTACAGAAGTAAGTTTGGATCACAATCAGAACGGATAGAAGCTCGGATATTACAGGTTTATATCTTCTTAATCACTCTTTTTGTTATCATTGATTGTGCTGTTTATATTTCTTCCCAGCTGTGAATTTTGATCAAGTCATAGTTAATTTGGTATTTGGCAGGTGTTCAAGAATGTTGGTCTGGAATATAGCTTGTCTGGACTCACGTAAGATTGAACATGGTTTTACACTTCATCAATGGACAAACTTATATGAACCACTTTAGAAGAGGAGTGTTCTGAAGAAGAGTTTTCTAACTGAGGTTCAACTTACATTGTTTTGATTACCCACAGGGGAAACACTATAGACAGCCACAGGCTTATATATTTTGCTAGACAGCAGGATCTTGACAAGCAACATGATCTAGTTGAAGAACTGAACATTGGTTATTTCACATAGGCAAAATACATTGGTGACCAGTAAGTGCCTTTTTTTTGTGATCCTTTTGGTTGTTTGCTCAATTAATGGCACTTTATCTTTGTTTCTTTGATGCCTTGGAAGGGGATATTCTAGATACTTATTTGAAGACATGTCCATCTGTATGGATTTCAGTAGCTGAATTGTTTTGCTGTTGACAGATCAATGAATATGAATATTCACTTGACACATTAATTTTTATTTATTTTCCGTTTCTTTGTGGTTGAATGTCTCATTTTTTTAATACACTGCTTATGGAATGTTAAAACTGCTAACTAATTTCTTTAATGGAGGTTCATTTAAATATTAAGATTCATGTACTAATAAGAACAGTAAAAGTCTTATCTTACTAGGTGAAGTATGTAGTATATAATAAATCTAAAGACCAATAAAGTGGAATTGAATGTTCTGGATGAAAAACTGGGACATAGAAAATTGGTTAATGGGTGGTCTTTTGTGGCAGGACATACAGATATTGCAGGACATTTATACCAAATGTCTTCAAATCTAGTTCCTAAAATGACAGGCATTAATTATCATTTTCAATTTGAGTGCAGTAAGTTTCTTCTGGAATCTGCTGCAAAGGTTGGTATGGAAGGAGCAGAAGAGTTTCTTAAGGACCCCAACAATGGTTTGAAGGAGTAAAATTATTTTTATAAGCAAACTCCTTTATGCCGTTTCTAAATTCAAATCATAACTAAAATATGCTTAATGTATTCTCTTCTTCAAAATGTTAGCATGATCTTTAGTTGTTAGGAAGTCACGAAATGGCATCAATGCTGATATTGCTTTCCATGACTCTATTTACCTAGGTTGAGGAGGAACTAAAAAAACATTCAGGAAACATTTCAGGGGTTCCATATTACGCGGTAGGTGTATTATACAACGTTGAAAACAGTGTTTGTTTTTTCATACTCATGATGATAAGAACCGAAGTGATTGACTTATTCCATTGGCAGATTAATGGGACTCACAAGTTGAGCGGTGGACAACCCCCTGAAGTCTTCTTGAGAGCTTTTCAAGTTGCTACAACTTGAATTTCAGCTACTCACAGTTTCTAATTCTATAGTAAGAATGCAACCTAGTAAATAAGAAGTTGGCCCTCACTGCTTTATAATATAATGCTCTATCTAATGTGAAACTTGTATTGATATAATCAACATCAATAGTACCTTTAACCCAAGTTAATTGGGATCAGTACTAGATAAACCAAATGATAGATCGAAAAAAAGACAAAAAAAGAAAAAGGACGATGGGAAGAAAAAGGGAAAATAAGACAAAAGAAAGAAAAAATAAGCTAAAATAAAAGAAGGGTGAAAGGAGGAGGGGAGAAATGAAGAGGAAAAGAACTGGAAAAAAAAGGAACGACTGTAACATAGACATACTAATAGGTTTAATCCTCCACCAAGCTTATAACTTTTCTTCACTCCGTCTTAAGACACATCGTCCGCCAATCTATATCTCACTCTATTAGGTCTTGTTTAATTACCTTTCCGCAGGTGAGTTTCGGTCGACCTCTACCTCTCTTTGTGTTGAGCTCTTGGTAACAAACTCTTATTCTAACGGGAGCATCCAATGGTCATCTCATGACGTGCCCAAACCATCTCAATCTATGTTCCCTCATCTTTTTACACACCAGAACTACTGTTACCTTTCGTCGAATATTTTCATTTCTTATCTTATCCATCTTCGTATAACCACACATCTACCTTAACATCCTCATTTCTGCTACCCCTATTTTGTGTTCATGTTGCCTATGTGCTGGCCAGTACTCCGCTCCATATAACATAATCGGTCTTATAGTTGTTTTATAGAATTTTCCTTTTAACTAAATGGGAATTTTGCGGTCACAATAAAATTCAGATGCACTCCGCTTTTTCATCCACCCTGCTCTGATTCTATGATTTACATCATCATCAATCTCACCACCTTTTTGCAAAATTGATCCTAAGTATTTAAAAACATCTTTCTTGGAAACCTCTTGATCAAGTAGATGCACTGTGTCTTGACCACCATCTCTTACCCGCGAGAACTCACACTTCATAGACTCCGTCTTGCTTTTTGTTATCGTGAATCCTTTAGAATCCAAAGTGTTTCTCCACAATTCAAGTTTCCTATTAACATCATCTTTAGTCTCATCAATAAGCACGATATCATTTGCAAAAAACATACATCACGACACTTCCTCTTGAATATCTTTCGTTAATTCATCTATCACTAAAGCAAAGAGATAAGAATTAAGAGCTGAACCTTGGTGAACCCCTATCGTGATAGGGAAATACCTTGATGTTCCATTACAAGCTTTCACACACGTGGTAGCCTCATCATACATATCCTTGATTGCATTAACATACTTTAATGCTACCTTTTTCTTCTCAAGAGTCCACCATAAGACTTCTCTTGGAACCCTATCATATGCTTTCTCAATATCTATAAACATCATATGCAAGTCTTTTTTCTTTTCCTTATACCTTTCCATTAATTATCGTACGACGAACGAGCGTACTCAAGGGGATTCACACCCCTGACACACCGTTAACACTCAAGACAAACCCGGTTTATCACACATATACCGTCTAGAAGGGCAGACTAGTCGTTGACATCCTTTTGTCGGCTGTATCATAGAAGTCGACCTACCCTTTTGTTGGAAATCACTCAACCTAGAGCGGTACGACAGCACGACTGACCTATATGAACATCTGAATTCTTTCCTCACTCAGACAAACATCTACACCAACAACAACGAGATCCTATGTCGTGTCTTCCCAATGTCCTTCAAAGGGGAAATAGTGACATGGTATGGGGGCTCCCCCCAAGGTCCATTGACAGCTTCGACACTCTTGTCGAACGCTTCAGCTCGCAGTAAGCAAGTAGTCGATCACATAGCATAACCTCTGCCTATTGTCTAGTCTGCGACAGGAAGACGATGAGTCTCTTTGGAGGTTCATGGATAGATTTGGATGAATAGCCGTCCAGTTCTGAAATATCAACCTGGAGGTGGCATTGCACTCCATGTTGTTAGCCTTACGACCAGGTAAGTTCGCGGACAGCCTATGCAAGAAATCTCCTTCTTGCATGGACGAGTTACGCGAACGAGCTAGGGGTTACATTCAGATGGAAGAGTTGTCGAGGTTCAAGAACGAGGTCCGACAAGCTTTACAGGAACGTGACAAACAGGAAGGAGTAATCAATACCGACTCACACAAGTCAGACAAAAGGAACACGTCGGACAAGCGTCAGCCTCTCCCAAGGGGACCCAGGTATAAGCGCTACACATCCCTGACAGTCAATTGCACCACCATCATGGAGGAAGCCTTCAACATGGAGGTACCTGTAAACCTAACTCCACTTCCTCTTAGGCAAGGGTCAGACAGGACCAAATACTAAAGATACCATCGTAGTAGCGGTCACAACACAAGATATTTGGGCCCTAAAAGACAAAATCGAAGAACTCATACAGGTTGGGTATCTATCCAGTTTCATTAAAAGACCCGACAATCACCCAACTAAAACCAGACTCGGGGGACACCAAGAGGATCAACAAAGGAATCAGGATGCCGACAGGAGAAGAGACAGAGGGAGGTAGAGGCACTACCAACCCAGACGTGAACGTCAACCTCCACAAGAACAGGAAAATGAGCCCGCCCAGTAAATCCGGGGTGTAATCAACACTATCGCGGTCGGATTTTCCTATGAAGGGTTGTCCAGGCAGTTTCGAAAGTGACACCTCTACGCTATCCCGGACATCGACATCAACTATTTCAATGTTTCACCATGACGAAGTCTCCCTTCAATTACTTTCACCGATAAATATTTCAAGGGCATCAATCTTGTTAATCAAGACGATCCCATGGTGGTCTCCATTATGATCGCCAACTTCATGGTGTCCAAGGTCCTCATGGACCAAGGCAGCTCCACGGATATCTTGTATTGGAGAACATTCCAGAGGCTTAAAGTCTCTACAGACACCGTCCATCCTCACTCTGGACCTCTCCTCAGCTTTGCAAGGGAGAGGGTAGAGACCAAAGGCTACGTAGACCTCATGACAACCTTCGGTCAAGGCCAGCTCTCAAGGAGGTTCACGATCAAGTATTTAATTGTCGATGCAAACACCCTTACTTTGCTTTGATTGGAAGGAAAACACTGAACGAGTTCGGAGTCATCATCTTCACGCCTCACCTCAAAATGAAGTTTCCTACCTTAACGGGACAGATAGTGATTGTAAGGGCAGACCAAAAACAAGCTTGACAATGTTATGCAGAGATTCTAAAAGTGGCACTGTATCCTCCACCAAAGAATCTAGTAAACATCACCCCACAGTGGGTGGTACCAGCCAAGTCATGAACGTGGACGAAAGGTCTCCAATCCAAACCCTTACCATTTACAAAGCAAGTCATGATGGCATATTTGACGTGGATCCGCGCGATGACACCATCGACAAAGACCTGAAGCCTATTGAAAAACTTATCAAGCTGTAGGTCGGACCCAAACCCGGGCAGTGCACGTAGCTCAGCAAGGACCTCACTAGTCATGAGCACATACACATAGCTGACGTCCTCCACAAAAACGTAGAGCTGTTCGCCTAGCAACCATCTGACATGCTAGGAATATGCCACAAGCTGGTCATCTGCCCTCAAGACAAGTAGGTATTACAGAAGAGAAGAGGTGGATAAGTTTCTCAAAGTCAGGTTCATCAGGGAAGTCAGATACTCCACTTGGCTCGCCAATGTCGTTATGGTTAAAAATGCCAACGGCAAATGGCGAATGTGAACTAATTTCATCGATCTCAACAAGGCATGTCCCAAAGATGCATATCATTTACCCATCATTGACAAAATGGTTGACGGGGCATCCGGGTTCCAAGTGCTGAGCTTCCTGGATGCAGTCAAATTCTTGCTAGTTGCCATAGACTACTTCACCAAATGGATCGAAACAAGGTCATTAGGAGAAATATCCGCCAACGACGTAGAAAAGTTCACCTGGAAACACCTCATATGCAAATATGGCCTCCCTTACGCCATTGTAACCAACAACAGTACTCAGTTCAAGGCTTAGACTTATGAAGATTTCCTGACGAGGCTAGGCGTGAAACACCTCATGACTTCTATCAAACATCCCCAGACCAACGATTGGGAGGAGGCAGCAAATAGAGTTATCCTTATAGCCCTACGTACAAGACTCGACAAGTCTAAGGGTCTATGGAAGGAAGAACTTCTCAGTTTACTCTGGACTTATCATTGTTCACCCCAGACAGCTACTAACGAGACCCTTTTCCGACTCACTTATGGCACAGTCACCATGATCCCCGTTGAATTCGTGGAACTGTTGACAAGGAGGATGTTGTTCCAAGAGCAGCACAATGAACAAAATATGAGGGTCGAACTAGAAAAAAAAGACGAAGTCCACGAAATGGCCAAAATAAAAGAAGAGGTCACCAAGCTCCACGCAGCAAGAAGATACAACACCAAGGTTCGACCTCGAACCTTCCAACCTAGTGACCTCGTATGGTGAGTCCGAGGTGAAGCCTGAAAAGATCCTCGAACAGGAAAGCTTGGACCCAACTTGGGAAGGCTCATTCAGGGTTCATAAGCCTAGACAATGGAGCTTATAGGCTACAAGAACTAGATGGTAAAGCAATTCCAAGAACATGGAACGCTACCCATCTAAAGTTGTATTTCAGTTGAGCTACTGCAAGACCAGATGATGTACTTTTTTTCCTACTAGAGTATTTTGTCCCAGAAAAAATCACGGTTTTGGCTTGAGAGGTTTTAACGAGGCACATCCAAGAAATAAAAGGGAATTTGTACTCAGTTTTTACATTAAATAAAACATATCTTCCTTTAAATTTTAGTTACTTATGTTAACTCTTTAAAGGTTCGTAAAATCCAAGGTCCTCCCTAGGTGAACCTCGCCAAAATCCAAGACGGACAACTTCCTAGTCGATCTCCTAAGGCTCGTAAAACCCAAGGTCTGCCTTTGGTGAGTCTCAATCTCCAAAGGTTCGCAAAACCCAAGGTCCGCCCTTGGTGAACCTCGCCAAAACCTAGGACGGACAAGTTCCTGGTCAATCTCCAAAAACTCGTTGTAACGACCCACCTCGTCGCTGCAATATCATTATTCTAAACATGTAATTTCAATTGTTAGTGAAAACTTCATTAATTTGATTATGAAAATGAGAGTAAATTTTTCACGATAATAAATAAATATGCGTATATATAATGTGAACCGTTATATGTCATTTACATATCAGAACTTAGTTTAGTTTATATATATATATATATATATATATATATATATAAGTTTGGGATTACATGTCTAATCAAAGAGAAACAAAGAACCAACTAAGAAACTGTTGATAACAAAACGCAACTCTTTTTCAAAATAAATTCTAACATTGTCACATTGGTTTGGTGGCTCCAACAAAAGAATCTCTCTCTAATATCACCTATTACTGATCATCTACTCCCACGAACGAAGGTTCGTGATCATCATAGGTACCAACCATATAGCACAAAATTGCAAGGGTGAATTTATTATACAAAATCAACAAGCACCAGACAACAATGATTATCAAGAAAACAATAATGATAACCATAATCATTCTCAGTAATTAATCATTTCAACACACACTTAACTTTTTTCATAATTCAAATCAATTATGCTCAAAATGATGCATGCATCTGATTCAACTCTCAAATGCAATGTGGTACCATTCCTCAAGAAATAGCCTAAGCGTGCCCACATGACACTCTCACTTAGAAAAATGATGACTTAGCTCATCGAGGTCACCCTGTCGTGCACAAACCGCTCCCCTATGGTGATCAGCCAAAGTCTCAAGGGAGTTCCAAACCGAGTGATATGCCCCCATGTACCCGCGGTACTTACTGCTACCATTCTATTTTTATGCAATTATGAAGTATGAAACATAGGTACCATCAATGCACTAACCGTGGATAGAGACTGGAATTCTAAGCAATCTTTTTCTCTGTAAGGATGCCTAAAATTCGTAAACTCTTCCTCACAAGGATATCCAATAAGTCATGCACCCCCATGTACGTACACAACATACAATGAAGTATGAAACATGGACTCATCAATGCACTGACCGTGGACAGATACCAACATTCTAAGCAATATTTTTCTCTCTTCAGGAATGCTTAAAATTCGTAAACTTTTTCCCTTAGGGATATCCAACAAGTCACTGCACCCCCCATCTACATATACAACATACATCCATCACGATGACATCATCAATATCATCTCTCATCTATGTCATCATTAACATCAATATGATCTCAATCTCAGTATCATCATTTCATTTCAATACCATCATCATCAATAGCATCTCATTTCAATATTATTAACATCACAAGCAATTGCATTTCACATATATACATAAAACACATGTCTGAGATTCACATTTCTCAGGTCTTAAGACAACACAAATCTCATACATTCACAATCCATAATACCACAAGACTGGTATTTTAGGAAAATTCTAAATTAAATAAGAGAACTATAATATACAAAACAAATGCATGCCCATTAAAAGTTTAATAATGTAGAAAATAGGAGAATAAATTTATAAACTTTTGGACAGAGTCTCCTCTGTATTTAAGATTTTTCTCAAAAATCCAATCATTACAACAACATTATTCATAGTTTTATCTATCAATAACAAATTCATTACATCCCATTAGTTAAAAATATAGTTTTTCTTGAAAATGGACACACAACAAGGAAGGCATACATCTCCATAATTGGGTTCCCTAACCCCCAACTATGGTATCAAAAGTTGTAACTAAACAATAAACTCCCCTTACCTAATCATTTCTCTTTGTTAGCTCCTTGTAACGTCATTTTGAGATCTCTTAAGTTCACGTGCTTTGGTCCAAATGCAGAGTTTTATATACCAAATCGAAGATAATTTAGTGTAGATTTCTCACCAAATATGATTCGGTTCTTCCTATAATATGTGCTAATTTACAAGTCATTAAATTATCATCTTTTAGTATGTTAAACTAAACTTCCTAAGCTTTCTAACAAGGTATCACATGCCTCAATTGGAATTCTAAAACTCTAGATTTAGTATTTTAAAAACAAAACTCCAAATCTGCCAACAGGCTCAAAATGGAACACTAACATCTCTTATTGTCTTCATGACTGCAAGAAATACACAATCTAGATTTGGCTGAATTGTTGATATGTTAGAGGTAACATCTAAATCTTTAATTCCATATATCATAAGCCTAATTTGAGTAAGAAATGAGAAAGATATAAATTTTTGAAAACTGGTGGCAGTAGCTATTTGGGTGTAGACAATTTCGGATAGCTTGTGCTCAAATATATTATGGGCAAGATTCACACTACTTAGTTTGGTCTTATATTTTAGGACAATATAGAAGACATCCTAAGCTTTAAAATGAGTGATCAAACACCTCGTTTGGTTAAGTACAGAGGAAGATTTAAAATTTTAAAAATAGTTCAACTAAATCCTTAAATCAAGATTGAAATCTAGCACACCTTAAGCAAATTCTCTTTCAAGTACTTGACGGCACCTCAAGGTGTTGAAAGAATGAAGTCTTGTCTTATATTTAATGGTTTAGAATGAAGAAGAGAATGAAATAAAGGTGAAGGAGGCAATAAAAGTGAAGGGCTACGGTTTTTTATGTCAAGAAGGAAGTGAGAAAGCAATAGTGAAGAGAGAAAATACAACTGGTTGTTGGTTAAGAATGAGGCCTTGCATGTGCAGATTTTCATTTCAAAGGGAGTATTTATAGTAGAAGAATTAGTTAGGATGTAAAAAGATTAGTTAGGATGTAATTTAGTTAGTCATCGGTTTGGTTCTAATGCAACCAAATAGTCATGGCTTAAAGATATTACCTTAGATTTTTGTCTTTACTCATTAATTCACCTTATCTTTTAATAAAGTGAATATTCTCTTCATTTATGGCTCAAGGTGCACGTAGAAAGCTTCTTAAAGAGCTTGATTTGGTTTGCTTTATTCACATAACACATTGGCTTCACCAATTGTCTCACGTAGACACACACACATATGCTACTACTTCTCCAATACTAGATCTACACCTTTCATTGGTTTGCCACTTGTCTCCTTAGGATGCTACTTTACTAATCACATGCTAACTAGGTAATCATTTCCTTAAGATATTTGTAAGATTCTTCAAATCTTCAAGGATAAGCTTGTCTCCTTGTCTTATGCATGGTTGTACAATTGGCTTATGTACACCAATTCTAAGCTATACACGTGCACATCCATACGATTAGCACTTTCATTTTCAATTGGTTTGTGCTGAAAAGTATCAAGTGCACTTGCTTTGCTTCATTTAATGTTTTTCTCTTTTGATTTATACCTCTTGTAATTCATGTGCTTTCCAATTAAGGTGATGGCTACTATGGTGTCATTCATCTAAAGTCTTAAGCCTTTTATCCCATATTCCACATGGCTAAATCTCTTTATGTTACTAAAATTTTGTTTCTTATCTTAAGGTAAATAATCATGACTAAATCTACTCTAAGAACTTCTAAACTTGCTACTTGGATCCATTAGTTTTCCATCATATCCTTCTTGTGATGTTTATATGCTACTAAGAGTTATTTGGTAATTTGTCATTCACTTCAGGGGTATTATTGTAATTTTAACTACAAGATATCAAACCAAAATATCCAAGGGTATTATTGTCATTTTTATTCTAAGGGTATATTGTAATTTTACCTCAAGGGTATTTTTGTAATATCCACTTCAAGGGTAGAATGATAATTCTCACATCAAAGAAAGGGTAATATGGTCATTCTCCTTCAAACATTTTTGTTATTTCTCTTTTTATCTCCAATTAACATTTCACCCAAATAATTCAAACATAGACCAAACAAACTTCACATAACCTAACATCCACACTAAGTAGTTGCACAAGGATAATTCACACAATATTTCAACCAATCCAAATGAATAAAATAATTAAATAATACAAGAAATACATCAACCATATATTTTCAGTTATCGAAATTTCAAGGTGTTACATTCGTAAAACTCAAGGTCCACCTTTACTGAATGTTGGTCTCCAAAGATTCACAAAACCCAAGGTCTGCCCTTGGTGAACCTCGCCAAAACCTAGGACAGACAAGTTCTTGGTCAATCTTCAAAGGCTCATGAAACCCAAGGTTCATCCTTGGTGAGTTTTAGGCTCTAAAGATTCAACAAATTCAAGGTCTACCCTTAGTGAGCCTCCTCATCATCAAGTTTCCTCCACACGGAAACCTAAGGTATGCAAGGTCCACCCTTGACAAACTTTTATACTCCTAAAATCATCCTTTGTAGGAATACGAGAAACCCAAGGTTCATCCTTGGTGCACAAAACCCAAGACACACTTTTGGTACCACTCATTTGGAACCACGACTAGCATGGCCAAAGGTTCAGTCATTTATCCTCAAACAAGGGGTAAAATTAGACACCACCAGACTGGTCAGCAAGACCTTCAACCAAGTGGAATTCAAACTATCTCCTCATAAGCATTAAGGGAGAAGCTCTGTAAAGTGAAGGTCAACTAGACCTTCAACCAGGTGGATTTTAGATCATCTCATCCTCGTCAAGCAGAACATTGTCCTTCACATCCTTAAATGAGTCAAAAAGACCAAAGTTAAGGTCCTTGATGAAGAACTCGGCCTGCCTGACGGGCTTATGGAAGCCCTTTTCATGTTGCTCCTCAACTTCCTTCTTATAGAAGAGAATCTCCTCCTCAAGCTCCCTGCAAGTCTCACTCTCCTCCACCGCTTTAAGCTCAGACTCCCCCAGTCGGGACTCTACTTCCTTCAAGCGAGCCTCAAGGTCGGCAGCCACCTTAGACAGACGATTCTTCTCGACAGTGGCACTCTCAGCCATGCCAGCCAAGTCATTCTTCTCCTTTAGCAACACCTTGCAAGGATCAGTCAGCTCGTCCCCATCTAACCGGGTGCACAAGAGCTTAGCCAAAACACCACCCACCTTTGCAGATAGATGTTGGTTGGACTTGACCGCCTCAGCAAAGACGACAGTGGCATTGGTCACCTTGGGACGCTCCACTCTCCAAACGGTCATAACAGGCCCTCCACTTAGCAACCTTCACTTTCAGGGATGCCACCTTACTCAGAGCTTCCTGGTGGCACTGTCCGTTCTCCTCCAAAATCGTCAAACTCCTTTGAAGGAAGACCTTGGCAAAGTCGTTGGCACCTTGAACCCCGACTGATAAGATCAAATTCTTGTCAAAGGGAGATATGAAGTCAGTCATAGTTTTTTGCTCTGACCTATATCTCATACTCCAGTACGAATATGTATCAAGCAAAGTATAGACGTGGTCAAGGGAAATGTTAGGGCGAGAAGAGGAAAAAAAAAAAAGCAACGTCGACAGCAGTATAGCAGAGGGAGGAACTGGCGAAGCCAAAGAAGAAGGAAACGGCAGCTCAGTAGCACTGGCAACCACCGCATCAGCACTCAATGAAGGCGTAACCATGGTCGATGAAGGAGCCACGATAGGGCTGGCAGAAAAGACTGGCACACTGGTCACAGCAATAGGGGAAGCAGAAGCCCCATGAGCAGCAGGGTAGGGAGGGGTTGTAGAAGCATGAGCCGCAGCGGTAGCCTAGACGGTTGGTGATGCCACAGGCGAACCCTGCACAACAACGGGAAAGGGTCACTCAAACTGGGAAGAAGCCTAGCAGCCTGCCTCATTGCACCAAGGCAGAGAAAGTCCCTCGACTTCTTGCGGCCAGAGGTCCTAGCACTATCATCTCGCTTCCTTTTAGCCAAAATACAAGAAGGGATGTTGGGGGAAGCTTCCACAATTTCAACACATGTAAGGCCAACCCCAGCAGCGGGTCGACCCTCACCTCCACTAGAAGGGTTCATAGATGAAGGTAGCACAGTCCCGCCTTCAGGTCCAACATGCTTCACCTAGGGCCTCCGGGAAAAATCGCCCATTATACCTGCAAAATTACCAAAACACAACAAGTGTTAATTCGGGCTAGACACCCTAAACATAGAGGAAGACAAGACAAGACAAATTAGCATCCAAGGCAACGCAAGGGTCGTCCGTCGAAGGTAAGGATAAAATGGTTTGCACGTCCAGCGAAGTCGAAAACTGCTCTAAGATTGCCTTGTCCACCCTCTCCACCAAGGTCAACAGATCCTCATCAAATGACTTGAACCTGGTGGGATCAGACTGTCAATAGAACGGGAAGCGGGGCTCCCCGTCCTGATTGAACATCAGTGGCAATCCATCTGTCATGACGTCAGTAGCACGAACCTTGAAGAAAGAGTCCTTGAAGCGGCGATGGACGTTCGAGTCAAACTCGAAAAACTTCTTGGATACACTATTCAAGGAGACCCAACCAATCTTGCTCGTCAACTTCATTTGGAAGAAATACAAGAACACCGACACACTGGTCGGATGTTGAAGAAGGGGCACAGAATCTCAAAAGCCCTCACCATAGCCCAACTATTAGGATGAAGTAAGGAAGGGGACTACATTCAAGTGCTTAAGCAAAGTACATTGAAAGGAGTTTAAAGGGAGCATTAAACCCAGTACCTCGAAGAGGCACTGGTACATGAAGAAGAAGGGCGAACAACTTGACACTACACTTATAAAAGGGAAGTCATCACTCTCGCAAGCCTCAACAGCCATCTTGCAGAAGTCCTTAGGGTTTGACAACCTAAGTTGTTAGGCATCGACACCAGCCGCGGAGGTGATGGAGAACCGATATTTCAAAACATCGTCTATCACCCATTCATAGCCAGCAACGACAAGGGAAGACGACGATGATCCAGCTTTATGGCTACACCGCGAACGGGGGGAAACCCTGACATCCTTGCCACCACTTCTTATCACTCCTCCATAAGTAGAAGGAGGAATAATGGTGGTGATCGGTACAGGTTCCCCGGCCAGAGAGGCGGAAGAAGGTTGCACCACCCTCTTGCGGGGGCGAGAAGTACACCGCCGACATTACACGAGTTCATCCTCCTCCCTGAAGAAAAAGACTTGTTGTCGAAGGTCCCCTGGCGAGTCTCCTCCTCCGAGAAGTTACCAATAGAGATGATCTCCCAATCTACCAGGGGTTGCTGGATCGAACCCTTGGAATCACTACCAACCAAACCCATTGTGAAATATGAAATAAAAGAAGAAGGCATGATCAAAAAAGAATACCTTGAATGAAGAAGGAAGTTGAAGGAGAAAGAAAGATCAGGAATCGCGAGCAAGAATCAATGAGGTTTCTAGAAGAAAGTCAGAAATGCAAGAATGGTAGTGATAGACACGTAAAAATTCCACTCCATTTAAATGGAGGTGCGACCCTTCGATTACTAGAGCGAGTTGAAATGACTCCCTAGAAATTTGCGCCTCGATGTAACTCCATTAACCCACTACCCACGTCTCTAGTACGTGTCCACTCCACTAGTGACACTTATGCAAGAGTACTGTTCGTGCACTCCACGCGCCTGTGGCAAAGGACAAGCATAATGCTTGCCTTCAATGCATTCTCCAATGGTCATATAAGGGCTAAGTTGTCTAACTTGGGTACTTCACTTATCTAACATGTTCGACCTCATTGCACAGTAAAAAACATGTCCTCCCTGGACAACTTGATAACAATAACTCGGACAACTCTTGTCTAAGCTTCAAAAGCTTGAAAAACCTACAACTCTCAAACCTGTCATGGTTACCACCGTCGACCCATTTATTCACGCTCGGACGCTCGACAAGTTCACGACCCTCCTACTTGTCAAGGCTACCACCCTTGACACCAGACAATCTCCACAACATCGGACAGTCTCCTTGACACAAGACAATCTTTTTCGGCCACAAGTTGGCTCAGAGCTTAGGGGCTTATGTACTGTTCGCAAAATACATGTGGCCACTTACGTGGTGCTTCAATACATGTGTCAACCCTCCATGTCAGCCCTGCTACAGGAGCACAGACGTCTCTCCCTCAATAACCGAGCTGTTGGGCCAACAGGCTATCTCTAACACTTTCATATTTGAATATTATTGATAATGTTGCAACCTCCTTATCAAGTGTCAAGTACCTAATTATCTATAAGACACTGTATTATCTACAAGCTACAAATTATTTATAAGGTATACATTATCTATAAACCTAATTATTTTTATAACCTGCAATTATTTTTTAGTCATTATCTATATACTAACAATTATTTGCAAGGGTTGTTACATCACTGTAACAACCCCGACATACAACGACTTGAGGCTCCCCCTCACTCTATAAGTACCAGGTTCCGTCTAATCCTTTGGGGAAACTCATACACACATCGATACACGGACTCATCCTTATACATCTACATTCTCATTCTCAAATAGTTTATGTACTTACTTGAACGTCAGAGTCATCTCTTTTGTTTTACATGTCCCTCTTCTTAATAAAATCAACTCATTGTCCGACGTGCAAGATCTGGACACTCGCTTAGTCACATCCATCCTAAAATGCATTACTTCCAGATTTTGACAATTACAAAAACAAAGTGCATTTCCCACTTCGTGTTATTTATTAACGTTTGTTGATATGACTAAAGATAAAAACAAGATAATGAGTAGAAAGACACGGCTTGTCTCTTTGATGAGATTTGTTTCTTTATGTTTTCCCAAGCCCATTCTCTTCACTTGTCACATGAAGATTTTCCTTGCTCTACATTAATATTGTGTACTTTTCAAATCCGCTCAATCTTTTCACTTTTCGCAAGTTTATATTTCTTTATAAACGCTTATAAAAAAAACAATGAATTAAATTTCTGTAAATTAAAATCAATTTATTTGCCCTAATTTATGAAAAAGATAAATAAGATTTTTTTTATAAAAATTGAAGTCCATTTATAGAAAAAGTTAAATTAATTATTATTTTTAGATAAATTGTTCTAAACAAAATTCTAGTCAAATTGCAAATCTAACTATATTAATTTTTTTTCTTCTTTTTCCTTATCCATTTCATATCCTGCTTTTCTTTTCACACCCTTATGAGAAATATGCTTGATTTGACAAAAAATCTCATAATTCCGGTACAGGTAGTACCATTTGGAGATAGCAGTACAATATCACAATAGCCTTGAGATGTTTTACGTCGTGCATGTTTTTATCTTTGTAGTAGTTTTGGTTGAGCTTGATAGTTTCTTGGAGCTTTTGTAATTAATTATCCAATGATTAAAGCTAATGTTCTATTGTCATTGTAGCCAATAATGTTAGGCTTTTGGCATTTTCCTATTTCCTTCTTGACTGAAAATATTGATGTGCATAGACTCCCTGGCACCCTTCTTATATTGAGGCTCCAACCAAATACTCTTAAGACATTTCTAATAGAAAATTTCATTTTGATATCTTAATCACCTTTTTGGTGGATATCACAATATTATATTACTATTAAGATCTATTAAAATTTTTACACCAATACTAAATTTCATTTTGAGATCTTAAACTATTTTTTGTAGATTTCACAAGAGATCCTCCTTCTAATATTTATTTATAATTTATTTTAAAATAATTAAATATTAATTAAATATTTTTTAAATTAAAAAATATATAGCAGAAATACAAAATTTATTAATAATTATATATTTTTAATTATATATTTTTAATTTTAAAAAATGTAGACCCCGTCGCCCCCATTTCAGTATCTCTTCTTCCTCTTTTTTTTTTCTTTCTTATTTTTTCTCTTTCATTTCCCACCCCCTCCGCCCCTCTTCATCAACCACTCACCCCCTTCGATCCACGTTCTTTCGGTGGCCCCATGGTCGTCGTCGGTCATTACGCGTCAGTTGTCCTATCTCTTCACATGATTACTGTATTTTGTAATTATTTTATTTTTAGTATTATTTTAAAATTATATTATTATATATTTGTTGTGTTATTATTTGGAATTGTGTTTTGTGGTTGATTTGTTCTTCATCTTCTTCTTTTCTTCTTTTGTAACAGTTTCTTCCTACAAGAATCAATTAGGGAGAGAGACAACAAAAATTGATTATTTGTTTAAAATGTACATATATTTAGTGTTCTTCTATAAAAATCAAACCTCCAACATAAAGATCTTGAGGATGTCTCTAGTAGTTGGATCTTAAAAGAATAAATCTTTAATTTAAAATCTCTCCAAGATCACCTATTAAAAATGACCTTAACATATTCAGATTTTCATTTACGTGTTCACTAAAAAGAAACAAATTTTTGCTTGGATAATGCTTTAACACAAGTCTTGTTGCTTCCAACAAATTCACATATTTAAGCTTTTTAAAATACCACCTTGCCACTGGCTCAAAAAACAGGCAAAAGCGTTGAGCTAATGGAGAATTTATTCGGATGAAAAAAGAAATCAAAGTACACCAAATCTGTAGAAATTATACTATACGATGAGTTGAATAATATAAAATTATAAATAAGAAAATTTTCAAATTTGGTTTTGCATACTTATTTCAATCAAGAAAAAATGATTATACACAGTATAAAATTTTTTACACATTCATCCAATTACAAGTCATCATGTATGATAAGTTTATTGAGTTTTAAAATAGTTATCTTAAAATAATTTAATCAATAATTTGTAATTAAATGATAATGTAAAATTATTTTAAATTGTCAATACATAGACATTAAACTCATTTAGATTATTTTAAAAATTAGCAATATTTTATTGAACCAACAAATTTATCCAATGTTGGATTAGTTCTATTTTTGCTCCCTTGAATTCCTTCTCTTGGTCGTACAGCACATCAGTTGCATTTAAATTGAACTTATGGATTAAGCATCGGTATCCCTCCCTCACGTCATTGTTTTGGGGGTGGGGGGGAATAACCTTGGAAGAGTGGTTCCAAACTCCAAACTCATAAATAAAAACAAAAAGTAAAAAGAAAGGGGAGGAAATCATTCTATTACATTTTTTTTTTTAATCTCGGATGTTTTGGCAAGGGAGAAAAGTATAACTATAGAAACAACTTGGATGAGATTGAACTTACAGTGATGGTAAATAAAAATGTTATATACTTACTATACATGATAAGCGCTTAATCTGAAGTATTCACAATGTCTATATTGTATATTTCCTTTCCTCTGTTGTTGGTATCATCCACGACATAAACCTTTTCAATCAGTCGTTTCATCAAATACCATCACCTACACCAAAATAAAAATAATTAAATATCGTGATTCATTCCATTCCAACTTCTAGTGCAGCTTTTAGGTTACCCAAATAGAATACATACATTGTCAATACACGAATTATTATAAAAGTTATAGCTTTCCAGTAATGCTCATATTTAAATGCAGTACAATAGAACAGTTTGATCAATATAAGAGTAACAGTAAAATCATAAATGATTTGCACGAAAATTGAAAAATATCATTAGAACCAAGCTGAAACAGTCAAACACATAAATTAGATGGTTTTAAAATCCTAGCTTTTGCTCTTTTGCAGATTTCCAATTGAAATGTTCCAACTTCCAACTAAGTAACATTGTTGGCACACAAGCCCATTAGGAAGGGAATTGGACCTGTTTACCAGTTTGGTCTGGAACTGACTGGTTCAAGCCAGTTTGCAAGGGTTTGCACTTTGGACACCATACAGTTTACAGAACTGAACCAGAGATATGGTCAGTTTGCTGGTTTCTGGTTGAACTGACTGGTTCAGCCAGGTTCTCATCCTATTGCTTTGATGTGTTCTATGCACTAATTTCTGTTGAACTTGGTCATTTCAGTGAGAAATAATTCAGAAAATACCAAGTAACTATTACCTTCCCACAAACAGGACAGCTGTCACTTCTTTCCATCCACTCATAAATGCAACCAAGATGAAAATGATGAGAGCATTTTGTCACTATCTTTGGATTCTCTTCAGTGTATTCTGCAAGCAAAAACAATTGAAACAAACGTAAGAATCGTGGAGGTTAGATTGCTGCCTTGTGACACAGAGTCATGGAGGTCACGAGTTCAAATTCTGGGAATAGCCTCTACAGGAGTAAGGTTGTGTACATCTACCCTTTCCAAACCCTCACTAACTGTGCACCTCATGCATTGAGCCACCCTTTTTGTTCCTTGACTTTTGTGGTAACTGACTTGTGAATCTATCTCAAGACTATGATTTTTAATATTCACTATGAATTAGTCTTTAATTTTGGGTGTTTTTTTATTTTTGAGCATTTTATATATCAGTAAAAGTTATTTAACTTGTATCCATAATCTTTCAGTATAACAGCCATCCTCCTACAGCAGTTCTGAAATTGGCCAAAAAAAGAAAAAACACTCTTACCTTCAAGACAAGTTGGACAGACATCCTCCTCTTCTGAGGATGAATAGACAGCCCCAGCTCCAGTTGTAATTTTTGCTGATGAGAGTCTTACAGAGGACTTGGAATGGTATTCCTTTGATCCCTCTTCACTGGTATCATTCCATTTACCACCAGAATTTAAAGATTCTGAGTCAGCATCTACATCACCTCTTAGAGGTTCTGACTCTTCATTCAAATGACTTGAACCCTTCTCACGTCTTGAAACTAGTCCATCACGCTGTGAACTGAAAAACCTGGGGTCTGCATCATAAGGCAAGGGCCTTGGAGGAGAACGGTAAATGTCAGATAGAGAATTATCAAGTGAAGCTGTAGAAGTCATAGATGCTGCACCCTGAATAGATGAAGGAATCGCATGCACTTCCCCTCTACGGAATATTGATTCATACTGAAATTTGAGGTAGACTGGAAACAGTTATAATATATAATATATATGGAGTACAGTTCCCATATTGTAAACGGATCTAGGACTAAATGTCTAAATTATTCTTTAAATGTTGTCTACTGAATATTACTGTACACAGCAATCAATACTTTGAATTAACACCAAAGGTACTTAGATTAACAGATGCAGCAAACCTTTCCTAAACTAAATTATAGGTGATTACAATTTTCTCTTATTTAATTTTTCATGGCCTTCTTACAAAGTTAGCATCAGAGGGTCAAGAAAAATATCCCTCACACAATGAGCTAAGGGGTAGTTTAAATTTAAGATTCACTTCTGACATTTATAGTCCTCATTAGTTACAACATTTAATTTAGACTAGCCATTTAGCAAAAATGCATTATGAAATAAATCACCATTTGTAATGTTTTGGATGATATAGTTCAAGACTAAAGGTTTTCCAAAACATTTTATGAGTACTTTTTTCACAATATAGTCCTGAGCAACGGAATAATAAAGAGGAAGCATATGTACGACAATACTAACAAAAAACAACACAAGCTCCTGCTAATGTAACAGGTATGTTTGCCGCTTCACAAGTATGGAGTTAACAGCAAAAACAGTGCATCAAGACATGACCATGACGCAAGATGTCAAATTCAAACGATGGACAACACATAAGACGGGGTCCAAAAGTGAATCAAAAGAAAACAAGGTAATTGAAGAGGATAGGGAGTTTGGAGTTAGAGACATACCACAGTCAAAAAGTTCTGTACGAAGCAACTGAGACACATACAGTTCCTATATACAGAACTATTTGGATTCATATAATCTTCAAAATCATCAACATTGAAACAGCAACAAACTGCACCCATTGTTTTAGCTTTAATATCCCTCACTTTTTCAACTTCAATTTTTTTCTCTTCTCAACTCGAAGATCACGAAAACATGGATGCTGCTACATGCACGCTTTGTGAAAAAGAGTCCCCAACAGCACTAGCCAAGACTAATGACTATGATTTCGTTAATAAATAAAGGAGAGAGGATTCTAAGCTCGCAGAAGTCCAATTGCCTCCGCAAACCAGTACCCTCCCTCTTCTGTTCAGATGATCTGTTATATGGATAAGCAAACTCTGATTCTCTTAATCACCTGAAACATACACCAAAACCACATAAATATCACTGAAAACAAACAATTTGGGAAGATTGTAGTAGAAGCTTTCACTCATGCAATTGACAAATCAAAATAACAGATTTTTCTAAGGGCCTGCCATTGAGCAATGCAATTCAATTAATGCTGATGCTTCAAATCCAAAGCATCACGTATACAAAACATCATTGGCAAAATCAGGACTCCAAAATAAGATCAACATACTATTATTTTCCCTCCAAGGGTAAAAAAAAAGTACAATAAAACTTGGAGAACACCAGAAACTTGAAATAGACTAATACAAATTTGAGTGTTCCAAGGGAAAGCTATAATCTGTTTGCAATGTTCCTTCAAATTGTGGCAAAAATGATTCGTTACTTCATTGGTAAGCTATGCTATTACATCAACCAGCAGAAGGATCATCACTTACCTTTCAGCTGAAAAATCACAATCACTAATTTTTACTATTTACTGTTTAGGCAACAACCTTAAACGTAAAAGCAAACGATTCCTCCATCCTATGAATTGAAACGTTAATAAATAAAAATAAGATAGACAAAAATCACATACATCAATTGTCTAGAGATAAACACCTGAATTCTCAAAAAAGAAAAATTCAACCGAGAAAACACCCAAATTGATGAACCCCAGAAAAGAAAAAAACGAAACAAAAAAAGAAAGAGATACCCAGTTGAGATTATCAAATAAGAAGGCAATCAAACGATCAAAATCGAAAGAGGGTATGCGAGAAAACGACAAAGGTATAATCTTTGGGGGAAAAAAAAAGGTACCTGAGAGAGAGTTTTGAATGAAATTGTTGTTGGGGAAGAGAAGAAAAGAGAGAGAGATATAGGATAAGCTGTAGAAGATTGAGATTGTTGTTAATCGAGATTACTAAAAGAGGGTTTTGGAGTTTTCGGCAAAATTTGCTAGAACGAATGATTATTAGAGGAAGCAAAACATTTCTCTCTCTCTCTAATGTCCCTTCTTTCGGTGGGTGGGTGGAGGAATCTATAACCCTTCAAAAACTTTTATGTTATTAATAAATTCTGAAGGACAATGATTATAGTATTTTTTTCTGATTAAAATTATTAAATTAAAATATCTCTACATACTCATTCATTGAGACAAGTTGCACCTGCCTCTGATGTTCTTATACTCCAAGTACAACAAGTATATGATAATGATATGTACATTACATCAACATAAATTATTGTATGGAATAATATGATGTGTCTAGAGAGTAGAGAGAGCTTGTATGTTACAGAGGGAAAAATATATGTACATTACATCAAAATAAATTATTGTATGGAATAAATATTTATTTTTTATATAATTATGATTTATAATGAATTGATATTTTTAAAATTTTAAATTATATAAAAATTAAGGCAAAACTATATAATAATTTAAAATATGAATGATAAATATCTTTAAATATATAATTATACTTTTTTATTTGTTTTGAATAATTTAAATTGAGAGTGAGAAGAAAAGTGAGTGTTAACTCATAATATAGGATTAAACTAGTATTTAAACTCATGTAATACACAGTAAATGATAATGTATTTACTTAAATTTAAAATAATAAAATATTATCAGCATTTGAATTATAGTATAAATAAAAACTACGATGCCTGTAAAGTTTAAACTATTTCACATTATTTCTTTTCCTTCTCTTTCTTTTTCAAAAATTGTATCATTTCTCTCTTATACGCCCTTTCCCTTTCTCCTTCCACACTGTACTAATTTATTTTCAGTCAAATTATTTTGTTTAACATTTTTATTTAAAAATATATAATTTGTCTGATTATCACTTGATATTTAATATGTTAATTCTCAACATTTTTTTATTACCATGTATTTGTTTAAATATATTATTTTTAAGGATACTAGGGCTAACCTAGTTAAAACTATACGGTAGTCTAGGATTGTTCGGGATTTGGAAGACACAAGTCTCTCTCACTCAATAGTGAGTCTCTTGGTATTCATCTGCTTGAGTCATGGCACCCTCTCTCATATACATAACATATAAGAGAATGATTTATCTTAAATCTTAATCATGTCTCATTAAATCTTAATTGATTCCATATGACACAATTTTATCATATCAAATCATATTTGATTTGATTAGATATACGTATAAATAATTAACTCGTATCTAATTAATTATATTATCATATTGCATCTCATTTAACTAAATATGTTGTTAATTACTTAAATCATATTTTATTAATTAATCATAATTAAATTAAATCACATTTATTTATTCAAATACTCCAATCGATTACTTTATGTGTGTGACTCTATAGGCTCCTACTAGACTAGCAATAATATTATTATTACAATCAAAGTCAACCAAGAGTTTTTTGTTAAATTTGCAAAGATATCAACACAACACTAGACCGCTAGAGGTAACGCAACAAGCACTAGTAAATGGGCAACTATTTTACGCAAATAAAAAAGATATCCGAAGGTACATAGAAACTAAATCAAATTTGAAGTCTTATTTTTTTATTACGGGCAGGCTAGAAACAACCAAAGACAAAAATTATCTACAAAAGGTAACTGCCAAAGCATCGTCTAGCAAAGACAAACTCAAAGAAGGAGCAAAATCCAAAACCCTGACTCCCATCTCTTGGTCAAGAGAACGACCCCAATTGGCTAAAACATTTGCATGGGTGCTAGCTTCTCTATTGACATGACAAATTTTGAACGAGAAGAATGGATCCAGCACCATATTAATATTTTGCACTAGAGCACAACAAGGATGATGTTGAGATGAATTCAACAACCAACTCTGAATCTATTTCATTGTCAAACTTCTTAAAGCCTCTACTGATAGCTAATTGAGTCGCATGGAGAATGACCCAAAGCTCAACCTTCACAATGATGCCATGACCCACATTTGCCGCAAATCCCACGATAAAATGACCCCAATCATTTTTTATAAGGCCTCCCACAGAGGCAATGTTTGTAGTTGAGGATAGAGCCCCATCACAATTTAATTTAACAAAATCATGACAGGGAGGCTCCCAACAAAAGAACTTCATACTATTTGGGCAAAGCCTCGAATGATTTACTCTCTCATCTCTATGCATCATCTAGAGTTCTGAAGTGGTCCTGGCCATATAGTTGTAAATATCATAATCTTCCCTCCAAAAGTCATTGAACACTTTGTCATTCCTTCTTTTCCAAATGGCCTCAATCGTCAGACCAAAAATGAGGCTCCAACCTACCTTATCCAACCCAATATGGTTCAAATTGAGATCCAACCACTGAGGTAGCTGCTGGTTCCAAAAATTCCTCTCTCTGTGTCTTAAGTTTAGAAAAAAAAAAAAAAAATCAGCTCCCACAGCCCCATTGAGAAATAGCAGTCACAAAGGATATGAAAAATACTTTCCTCTTAACCAAGGCATATTGGACAAAGACCATTAAGGGCTATGCCCCCCTCTCAAGACGAAACGCATTGGAGGGAGAGCATTATGAGTAACTTTCCAGAGGAAAGGCCTTAGATCTTTCAAGCCCAGGCCAAGCCTAGAGAAGACATAATAAGTTGGGGTTATTTCCCATCACCGGGGTTGTGGAACTAGCATACATGGAGGAAACACTGAACCTGCCATCAGCTGACTCTACCCATCTCATCGAATCTTTTCTCCCCGTAGAAAGAAGGGGGGAGGAATAACCATAATGAGAATGAAAATGTTGATTGGGATCGTCACTAGAAAGTATCTGTAATTCCAAGAACCATCCACCAGAGTAAGTTGGGATGAAGTCTTGATAGTGTCTGAACTTTGGAGGGGTTTAGTGGCATGATCCTTTAGAACACAAGTTCCATTCACTCACTTGTCTGACCTGAACAAAACTCTGGTTGCCATCCCCTACATTCCAAAACAACGGATCCCTAAAAGAATCCCATATCGAGGCAATATGAAAACATGTTTAATACAATTTTCTAAGGAACCATTATAAGCAACTACCTATAGAATAGAACAAATACTCTACGTTGTATTAAACAATTAATTAAAAAAAACCACGTGTTCTAGAAAGCTAGAAAGCATATAAGCATAACAAATGTAATATCAATCTAATCCAACTAAAAATATGTTGAAAATAGATGTACTGGCGAAGGCTGACAGATGCACCATCTCATTTCAATCAAATCACTAGTATTTATCCTAAAATATTATATTTTACATTCCATAATTTTATATTTTGTATTCTCTAATTTTATGTATTTGAACCTCCTTAGCAGTTCACATGTAAGAATAAGTAAATATATCATTTTATTTTAATAAATATAAAAAAATATCATATTTTGCACCCATAATTTTATATTTTGAATCCCTTAATTTTATCTATTTGAACCTCCTTACCAGTTCACATGTAAAAGTAAATAAATGCATCCTCTTATTTTAATAAAATACAAATATTTATCTTAAAACTTCATATTTTGTTTCTCTCATCTTCGTGTTTGAATTCAACTATCCTATATAACAATGATAATTATAAAAAAAAATTTAAATAAATTGCCCCCAGTGGTCCAGGGTCCTAAGTCCGTCAATGAATAGATAAATGTCTAATTTTAACATGTCAAATCGGTTGATTTTATTTTGAATTACAAAATATCTGGTAACTAATCTTGATAGTGGTCAACATAGCATAATTGACCATTTGATGATAAGGGGTTTATAAATAAGCATATTTATAGTCTTTTTGGGTCCCTGAACTCATTCTATATACATCAGTATACACATCATCTAGTATTTTAAAATCAGAGTTTAACAGATTCAAAAGGGTTTTTAATTAAATTCAAGGACTTAGAACCATGAAGAATGACTGGAGATATTCATATCGATTTAATTCTACATTGATCTAATTATTTACTGTTTAAATTTCAAACATAATTAGATCATAAAGAATTTTACAACTATCATTTAATATCATAGCATGGTTTTATGCCTCTACTTTGTGTATTTATGTTAGATTAATTTGTTTTTTCAAATTAATATCTCATCTCTTATAAATGAGATTAAAATTGGAAATCATATAGAATAATATTTTCTTCCTTTGGGTTTTGTAAACTGACACTGCACATTTCACGTTTTTTTGGCTTTTGTGAAAGTGTCCTTTTGCTGAAATATAATTACATGAATTACATTGGTAATTCTTGGTTTCCGTGAAAACCATTTTCTCCTACGGATGGGTTTCAATTTGTGGACTCTTTGTGAAGTGTCCTTTTGGCATGAATTGAATATTGATTTTTTTTAGAAAAAAATAATCTATTCAGATATTTTTGTGTAACTATTCCGAAATTCCAATTCGTGTGTGTATATTGATCATGTTCCGACATTCACATGATTTGTTATGCTATTGGAGTTCAACCCGTGACTACATAATTAGATTAGATTTACGGCATTTTGTAAATTGAACTAATGATAATTTATGATATGTATTTATATATTTTATTATTATTTTTCATTATGCATATTAATTTATGTTACCTTATATATGTAATATTAAGTTAATTATTCAGAATGATTAATTATTTAATTTTATTGTTTATGGTTAATTACGATAAAATTAATTTTAGAAATTAGAAAATATTTTGTGATTTTTATAATTTAATTGATTAAAGTCTAGTTATAACAATTTTAATTATTTAAATTATATATTAAGAGTCTCTATATCACATAAGGTAAATGATATTAATTGTAATTAGTCATATATAATATAATTGATATTATCCCACATAAATTTCTAGTATAGTTTAATATGATTAATTAGGATAAAATATTAAATTATATTTTTGGACTTGCCCACAAGAATTAGGAAACATAAGTAAATGATTTTATCATGATTTTTATATGAATTTAATGTAAAATATTATGAGTCTCATGTATAAAAGTAGTGTTATTTTGATTTAATGAGAAAAGGGTAAAAATGTATTAATGGTATGGGAGTTATTAGAGGTTATGGAAGTTACTGGAAGTTATAAAATGATAGATGTTATAAAAAGGCATTTGATTTGTGAAAAGAAAAATATAAAAACATAAAAGATCATCATTGTCTACCCATGAAAGTTGTATCTCATCCCTATCAAAAGAAGATACAAGAATTGAAAGGGTCAAGACTCTGCAAAAGCATTCTACCATTAAAGATCTTCCGCAATTATGGACAAAGGTATGTTTATGTAAAACTCATGAATTCCCAAGATTTTTTTCATGTTCTTGTTATGATTGTTATTGAACATGAAATTATAGATTAATGTTTACATGTGGTAGAGCATGTGTTTGGGAATTCATGTTTTTTCTTGTATAGTTATTAATGAATTCTTGATTCTTGAGAAATTAAGTTTTCGAACGTCATGATTAAGAGAAAGATATTTTCCATTAACGATGTATGGATTCTTTTGAAGAAA
Source organism: Glycine tomentella (assembly GCA_007407185.1). Classification (NCBI taxonomy): domain Eukaryota; kingdom Viridiplantae; phylum Streptophyta; class Magnoliopsida; order Fabales; family Fabaceae; genus Glycine; species Glycine tomentella. The sequence goes on from PYAF01000031.1 coordinate 728,081, forward strand.
GAATAAAGACGTAAACAATGGTGACTTTATATATATATATATATATATATATATATATATTGAAAATTCAATTCAACGTTTTGGTTTTCGTGATGACATTTTGATCAAATCTGATGCAAGTCTACTGATATATTTATGTTATGCAATTATTATGGATATCTCTATTGAATTCAATTATTGCAAGACCCATTATTTATGGTTTCATGAATTCGCATTATGTGGCATAAATATATATAAAAGTTGAAGACCTTTATTGTTAGTTCTTGGTAATTAGAGAACAATTAAAGTTGAATATTGCATATTAATTATGAAATGTTTATAGTTTGGAATTAAGTATGGTGAATTTGTTAGTCACCAAAGTGGCCAAATTCTTGATGAATTGATTAGTTCCAAACATTATGATTATGTTTCAATTACCATGACTGTGATACTATGAATGATATAAAATTACTGTTTATGTTGTGATATATTGAAGTTTATTATTATGGGACAGTTAAGGATCAACCCAAAGGATGATTATTTGTCGTCATAATAAATAAACATGAAAGTTGACATAATAGATACACGGCTAGTTCTATTTACACATCCACAGATGGTAAGTAATTCTAGTTAGTGTATGCATTATTGTCAAATTATGAAAGACAAAATTTATTAGCATCATTAAAGTTGAACGTTGTGTATTAATGGATCCCCAAAGGTGAACATTAATATGCATTTTATGATGTATGAATTTGTGAAGTATGTTAGTATGTGATATGTATGACTCAAAGCATTAATGTTTTAAATGTTATACCTCAAAGTACCTGTTGCTACACATTCGTTTTTCTCAATTATTGCAATTTTCAATGGACTAAACTTCTCTGAATGGAAAGAGCAAATTGAATTTTACCTTGGGGTAATGGATTTGGATTTGACTTTTAGAGAATATAAACCTAATGCTATTACTAATGCAAGCACTGAGGATGAAAGGGTTCATTTTAAGAATTGGGAAAGATCCAATAGGTTGAGTCTGATGTACATGCGAATGAGCATTGCAAGCAACATTAAGTCAACTCTTTCACAAATTGAAAGTGCTAAACAAATGATAAAACTTGTAGAAGAGTGCTCTCAAACTACTGATAAGTCTCTTACTGGGACACTTTCATGTACTATGCATGAGCATGTTATTGAAATGATAAACATTGCAGCAAAAATTGAAATCATTAGGAATGGTTGTGGATGAAAATTTCCTGGTGCAGTTCATATTGAACTCATTACCATCTGAGTATGGTCATTTCCAAATGAACTATAATACAATGAAAGACAAATGGAATAGGCATGAATTGCACAGTATGTTAGTTCAAGAGGAAACCAGAATTAAGAGCCAGGGAATCCATTCCATAACTTATGTCAAATATCAAGGAGCTGAAAAGAAAAGTGGTAAGAAACAGGAGAAGAAGGGAAGAGGACCATTAAAGATCAATCATGCCTCCTCTTCTCAAATCCACAAGAAGGAACATAATGGAAACAAATGTAATTTTTGTGGTAAGGCTGGGCACTTCCAAAAGGATTGCCCGAAACGTAAGGCTTGATTTGAAAAGAAAGGTAAGCCGTGTGCTTATGTATGTTATGAATCAAACATTGTTGAAGTGCCGTATAATACTTGGTGGATTGATTCTGGATGGACAACTCATGTTTCTAGTGGTAGTTTCAGTTTGTACAAGCACAATCATTTGATTGGTAAATGGTACCTTATGTAATGGATTATACTATTATGTCTTGATAATCTTTTATGCTGAAACACTTATGACTCTGCATCATAATGTTGGTACTAAACGTACTTTAATTAATTAATGTTCCGCTTACTTGTGGCATAAACGTTTGAGACACATTTCCAAAGAAAGAATTGAAAGATTGGTAAAGAATGAAATCCTTTTGGATTTAGATTTTACTGATCTGAATGTTTGTTTTAATTGTATCAAAGGCAAACAAACAAAACACACAAAGAAATGAGCCATAAGAAGCACCCAGCTTCTTGAAATTATACACACTGATGTATGTGGTCCATTTGATGTTAATGCTTTCAATAAAGAGAAATATTTTATCACCTTCATTGATGATTATTCACGTTATGGTTATGTCTATTTGCTACATGATAAATCTCAAGCCATAAATTCTTTAGAGATTTACATTAATAAAGTTGAAAGGCAATTAGACAGAAAGGTGAAAAGTGTCAGGTCTGATAAGGGTGGTGAGTATTATGAAAGGTATGATGAAAGTGGACAATATCCGGGCCCATTTGCTAAATTCTTGGAAAAGCGTGGTATTTGGGCTCAATACATAATGTCCGGCACACCACAACAAAATGGTGTTTCAGAAAGGCGTAATAGGACCTTGTTGGATATGGTTAGGAGTATGTTAAGTAATTTTTCTTTACTTTTTTCATTGTGAACTTATGCTCTAAAAACTGTCATGTATGTATTAAACATGGTTCTTAGTAAGATAGTCCCAAAGACTCCTTTTGAACTTTGGACTAGAAGGAAACCTAGTTTAAGACACCGTTTGGGGTTGTCAGACAGAAATTAGATACTACAATCCGCAAGAAAAGAAATTGGATGCAAGGACAATAAGTGGTTATTTCATTGGTTATCCAGAAAAGTCGAAAGGGTATAGATTTTATTGTCTTTATCATACTACAAGGATCATTGAATCTGGAAATGTTAGGTTCGTTGAGAATGGTGAAGTTAGTGGAAGTGAAATACCATGTAAAGTGGATATTTATGAAGTGAGAATACAAGTTCCATTGACTTGTAGCTCTAGTAAAGTTGTTGTTCCTCATGTTATTGAACCAATTAATAATAATGAAGAACAACAAATGAATGATCATATTGCTCATGATGAAATTATTGCCAATGAACTGAATGAACCCATTGTAGAAGAACCACAATAAATAGCATTAAGAAGATCTCAAAGAGAAATGAGATCTATTATTCCTAATGATTATATGGTATATCTACAAGAGTCTGAATATGACATAAGTATTCAGGACGATCCAGTTACGTTTTCACAAGCCATGAATAGTGATAATGGTGATAAGTGGTTAGATGCCATGAAAGATGAGTTGAAATCTATGGAACAAAATAAATTTTGGGATAATGTTGAGCGACCAGAAAGGTGCAAAAGAGTTGGTTGTAAGTGGGTCTTTAAGACCAAACACGACTCTCATGGTAACTTGGAACGTTATAAAAGGCCAGACTAGTTACAAAAGGATTCACTCAGAAAGATGTCATAGACTACAAATAAACTTTTTCATCGATTTCAAAGAAGGGTTCTCTAAGAATCATTATGGCATTGGTGGTATAATGACCCTGAGTCCTAGCGCGGACAGCGCAAGTTTCTGCGCGGATAGCATAGGGTTTCTGCTGAATTCTTCTGCAGAAACCAGTTGCAAAAGTGTGGCGCTGGTAGCGCCAATGTGGCGCGATCAGCGCCGTGCTCTCTGGGATGTGGCGCGAGTGGCGCCATAGGTTCTGGGAGTTGACGCTAGGGGCGCCAGGTTGACTCGAGTGGCGCCAGACCACCCAGAGAACCTGTTCTTCCCTGGAGGTTGGCGCGTGTGGTGCCATGGTGGCGTGGGTGGCGCCACAGGTACTGGAGTATGGCGCGGTTGGCGCCATGGGTTCTGGAAGCTGGCGCGATCAGCGCGGCAGCTCGGGCAGACCCAGTATATAAAGGCCATTTTACGAGTTTTTGGCCCAAAACTCCCTTTCTTCTTCCTCCAGCGCCCTACCTCCATTGATGAGCTTCCAAGCTTCATAAACCTTGTTTCTTTCACCAAATCACTTTCTTTAAGGGAAGTTCATAGAACTCGAGTTTGGCGAGGAACGGCGGTGATTCGTGGACACCCGAGCTAGGGGGAGTCGTCCTTGGGCCTTCCTTGTCGTCATTGAGGTAAGAAACTCGAGATTCACCGTTTGATTTGTGAGTTGGGGTTTTGGGTGAATAGTGACCCACTTGTGATAGAGCTAGTATTAGCCTTGGGTCCTTTAGAAACATGTGTTTAGAATATTGTGAGGATGAAGGATTAGCTCTCAAATGTTAGTTTGGTGAACTTTGATTCTTGGCTTTATGTAATGCATGTATGGTTGTATGTTGAGTTGTTTGGCTATGTTATGACATGCAAGAGCCTTGGTATGTGATTTTGATGTGCTTGGGAGGCTGTTGGAACGGTGTCTTGTGTGTGAAAAGAACTGTTCAAGCCACATGTGAATCCTTAAGCTTTTGGTCTGTATAGAGCTTTGAGCTCTTAATGTTGGCTTGCACCGAGTCTTGTGATGACTCAAGTGCCTTGTTGAGATGAGATAGACCGTCGAGGGTCTATGAGATGGCTTGTGAGTGATGAGCCTTGATGAACCTTAAGTTAGAGGACTTGTGGTTTTGGAGAGGATTGAGGTTCCTTTCTTTGAGACGGTTGAGAACCGTGTTATATGCTTGAGATTGTGTGATTGCCGGATGATTGATATATAATTGTATGCCTTGTATAGGGCGTGACACCGCGGGTGTCAGTGGCGTAGGCCACGGAGTAAGGGAAGAACTGCAGAGCTCGGCTTTGCCAGGTAAGTTCTTGGTCCCTTGGGGATGTTTCCCACTGCTTGTGTTCCACCATACTCCGAGGGAGTGATGGTTGCATTCATGATGCATGCATTGATGGGTGTTGCATACTCATAATGATATATGCTTGTTTCTATGCTTGTATGTGTATGATACCTGTTGTTAGATCTTCTGGCCAGTTAGATAGGTATGAACCTCCCTAGGAGTATAGCGCACCTCCTAGTTTGGTATGCTCGTGGGTGATGATGATCCCAGGGTGATGATGATCCCTTAAAACCAAGAGATAGGTGTGTCTTGTTGCGGTTGATTGCCTATTCTCGGAGGTACCATATACGTGCGTCCATGCGTAAGGGGTAGCTCCCGATGGGATGGCACAGGTGTGAGTTCCGGTCTCACACTGAGGTTGATGTTGATGTGATCCACCGTACATAGAGCAAGATGACTTGCTTGTATTGTTATGAGGGCCGGAAGGCCAGTTTGTTTGTGATGCCTTGATGACTTGTGTCATGGAGAGTGAGCCAGGGTGGAGGAGATGCCTCCAAGGACCCTGAGCTTACTGAGATGTATATCTCACCCCGTGTGGGGTTTATGTTGTTTCAGGTGACTCTTCTGGCAGAGAGGAGCGGTCTTAGGGTGGGAGGCCCCAGTAGAGACAGGATCTGCTTGGTCGTGTGGCAGCAGGGAGAGCTGGGAGGCTCGGTTTTGGTTCATGATGGTTTTGAACCCCTGTAGAGGGAAGATGTGTGTGTGCACACATGTATGCCTTGTATATATCTTGTATGCCGTCGTGTGAGGAAGAATCTTTGAGATTAAAAGCACTCGGATGCTTATTCTTTTGTATAGACACTACGAGTGTCAGATGATGTATATGTACATAACCAGTTATGTTATGTTATGATGTTTCCTCATGTTTATATTTGTTGAGATATTTGTGTACATCTGCCTATGGTTATGTTATGCGATCTGGATCAGCAGGGACTTGTATTGCTTTGTGATGAGATGTTTATATTCCATACATAATGTAATCAAGAAATATGATTTTCGATTATGCTTCCGCAAAGTTTTAATTAAGTGATTAAGCGTTAATCTGATAAATAATAATGTTAATACACCGGGTGCACACGGGGTGTTACAGGTGGCTCATTATGATCTAGAGTTACACAAGATAGATGTGAAAACTGCCTTTCTAAATGGGAATTTAGAGGAAGATGTGTACATGGACCAACCAATGAGGTTCATAGAAAGGGGTAAAGAGCACATGGTGTGCAAACTTAAGAAATCAATATACAGACTTAAACACGCTTCAAGACAATGGTACCTTAAGTTTAATGATATTGTTGTTTCCTTTGCATTTAAAGAAAACATTGTTGATCAATGTATATATCTAGAGGTCACTGGGAGCAAATTTATATTATTGGTTCTGTATGTTGATGATATTTTGCTTGCAACTAATGATATTGGTCTTTTAAATGAGACTAAGAAGTTTCTCTCTAGTAACTTTGAAATGAAAGATATAGGTGAGGCATCCTATATGATTGGGATAGAAATATTCCGTGATAGATCACAAGGATTGTTGGGTTTGTCTCAGAAAACATATATTAATAAAGTTTTAGAGAGATTCAGAATGTAAAACTGCTCATTGTCTCAAGTTCCAATTCAGAAAGGAGACAAATTTAGTCTCATGCAATGTCCTAAGAATGAATTGGAACGAAAGGAAATGGAAGCAATTCCATATGCATCACTTGTTGGGAGCCTAATGTATGCTCAGACTTGTATGAGACCAGATATTAGCTTTGCAGTTAGAATGTTGAAAAGATACCAGAGTTATCCTGGTATGAATCATTTGAAAGTTGCAAAGAAAGTTCTGAGATATTTGCAAGGCATTAAAGGTCAAATGCTTAATGCAAATTATCATAGAAAAGTGTGAAATAGTCTATAATTGTTGCATCCACTATGAAAGTTGGATTTGTGGCATGCTTTAAGGCCATGGTTCAGGCTAAATGGCTACAGAACTTTATTTTAGGGCTTGAATTGGTCGACATTACTGATAAGCCGGTGAAAATTTATTATGATAATTCCGTAGCAGTCTTCTTTTCTAAAAAATGACAGGTATTCCAAAGGTGCTAAATATATGGAATTGAAATACTTTGTCGTTAAAGAAGAGATTCAGAAATATAGAGTGTCTATAAAGCATGTTAGCATTGATCTTATGATAGCTGATCCCTTGACGAAGGGATTACTGCCCAAGATGTTTACTGGTCATGTATGTAGTATGAGCATTATGTCAGCTAATGAATGTTGATCATTATTGAGATTATTGACTATTGACACTCTGAATTCAATGATGTTTAAGTTTCTTAAAATAATTCTGTTTTTCAAATTTATGTATACATGCATGTATGAATGATTATTTTGAGAAAACAGAATTTGTCCCTAATGAAGACATAATAGTATTATTGTGGGACATTATGATGTAAACTTCCATTAAAGTATCATATCAGGAAGAAGAGCCAATAAAGTGGTACATGGAAGGAACTATGCTGATTTGATAGCATAGAACCACCATGACTCATATTGGTTTTTATTTTTGATCATGATGTATGATGAGGCCAATGTATGGAACCTTTAGCCTTATGTGTGCGCATTATGATGAATTTTTATTAAATCATGAAGGGACACTTTATGACATGAGCCAAGTAGGAGAATGTAAAACATTATGTCTCATGTATAAAAGTAGCGTTATTTTGATTTAATGAGAAAAGGGTAAAAATGTATTATTGGTATGGGAATTATTAGAGGTTATGGAAGTTACTGGAAGTTATAAAATAGATAACTGTTGATAGGTGCAGTTATCAAAAAGTATAAAAAGACATTTGATTTCTGAAAAGAAAAATATAGAAACAAAAAAGGCTATCATTGTCTGCCCATGAAAGTTGTATCTCATCCCTATCAAAAGAAGATACAAGAATTGAAAGGGTCAACACTCTGAGAAATCATTCTACCATTAAAGATCTTCCGCAATTATGGACAAAGTTATGTTTATGTAAAACTCATGAATTCTCAAGATCCTTTTCATGTTCTTGTTATGATTGTTATTGAACATGAAATTATAGATTAATGCTTACATTTAATTGAATTAAAATTTTAGCACTCAGGCAAATTTTTTATCGCTAAATTCATAATTTTGAGCATGACTTACATTGGTAAATCATGATACATTATTTTAATTTTAATAATAAGCATATATGTTGAATAACTTTGCAACTATACAACCTATTAATACAATTGATGTCCCGAAATTGAAAGGAGATAATTAACCTATCTGGAAGGAAATGATTCTTCTGACGTTAGGGTATATGGACATTGATTATGTTATCAGAAAAGTTGAACCACCAGCAATTACAGAGAATAGTGAACCAGAAGAGGTGGATCTGTATGAGAAATGGGAAAGATCCAATCGACTTTGTGTGATGTTTATTAGGACAAAAATATCGACTGGTATTAGAGGCTCAGTTGAACAATATGATAATGTGAAAGTGCTCATGAAGTCCATCGATGAACAATTTGAGACTTCAGGAAAGGCATTGGCCAATACCCTAATAATGAAGTTTTCTTCTATGAAGCTCACTACTCTGAAAGGTGGGCGTGAACACATCATGCAGATGAGAGACATTGCGGCTCAACTTAAAACTCTGGAGATGGACATGTCTGATTCCTTTCTGGTGCATTTCATTCTAAATACTCTTCCAGCACCATATGGTCCCTTTAAGATCTCCTACAACACACATAAAGATAAATGGTCTATCAATGAACTTATGACCATGTGTCTTCAGGAGGAGGGGAGGTTGCAGTTGGAACAAGGAGAGAGTTCTCTTATGACAACTGAAAGGAAGGATAATAAAAAAGACCATAAGAACAATGTAAGTGGTAAAATACCACTGCAAGCTGGAATTTAGAAAGAATCCAGGTGTTTCTTCTGTAAAAAGAAGGGACACATGAAGAAAGATTGTTCAAAGTTCAAGCTATGGTTTGAAAAGAAAGGTATGTCTACCTCTTTAGTTTGTTATGAGTCTAATATGATTAATATTAATCATAACACATGGTGGATTGATTCTGGTTCTACAATCCATGTTTCAAATACCTTGCAGGGTATGGAAAACCTAAGAAAACCAGTAGGAAGTGAGTTATGCATCTATTCAGGAAGCAAGATGAGCTCACCTGTTAAGGCTATTGGGACCTGCAATTTGATTTTAAGTAGTAGTTTTGTTTTGAATTTGGAAAAGACTTTTTATGTTCCTAGTTTTTCTAAGAACTTAATTTCAGTTTCGAGACTAGTACCTTTTGATTATTCCTTTTCATTTTATGAGACATCTTTCAGTTTGTTTTATAAATCTAAGTATGTTGGGAATGGTGCATTGTCTGATGGTCTTTTCTATATTAATTTGCAAAATGATACCACTTAAAACACTATGCATGTTAATGTTGGCACAAAACGATGTGTTATGAATGAAAATTCCTCTATGTTATGGCATTAGAGATTATGATATATCTCCATTCAGATAATTAAGAGATTGGTACATGATGGAGTACTTAGTACTCTGGATTTTATTGATTTTGAGACTTGTGTAAACTACATTAAGGGAAAACAGACTAACAAGTCAAAGAAAGGTGCCAAAAGCAGTACCGAATTATTAGAAATCATACATACATATATTTGTATTCCAGACATGGACGCATATGGTCAGAAATACTTCATATCTTTCATAGATGATTATTCGCAATACATGTATATTTACACGCTTAATAATAACTATGAAGCATTAGATGTCTTTAAAGTATTTAAATTGGAGGTAAAGAAACAATGCGGTAAGTAAATTAAGATCGTGAGATCATATATAGGTAAAAAATATTATGGTAGATACACTAAAGATGAGCAAATGCCTGGTCCATTTGCGAAGTTTCTTCAAGAACAGGGGATAGTTGCCCAATACATTGTGCCTGGTTCTCCAGATCAGAACGATGTAGCAGAAAGAAGAAACTAGATATTAATGGATATGGTGCGAAGTATGCTTAGTAGCTCCAAGCTTCCTAAGTCATTGTGGGTTAAAGCACTGAAGACGACAATGTACATATTAAACTGAGTTCTAACTAAGGCTATTACAAAGACGCCATTTGAATTATTTAAAGGTTGGAAGCCAAGTTTGCAACATGTGCGCGTTTGGGGATGCCCGTCTGAGGTCAGAGTTTATAATCCACAAGAAAAGAAGCTTTACCTAAGGACCATTAGTGGGTATTTCATTGGATATGCTGAAAGGTCTAAGGGATATAGATTTTACTATCCATCTCACGGTACTAGGATTGTGGAATCAATAAATGCTAAATTTCTTGTGAATGACTTGATTAATGGGAGTGATCAATCTAAAGACTTTGTTTTTGAGAAAGATCATTCAGTTGCTCAACCATCCACTTCAATTCTGAGATTGGTTGTTGTTAATAATACCTCTCTAGCTCATCCAGGTGTTATACAACCAGTCATTCAAGATCCACAACCTGCTGATAATCTAGTAGATCAAATTGATCATGAGGAACAAGAAGAAATTGTTTATCAACCAGTTGAACTACAACTTCCTCAAGAAGATAATGAAACAACATTGAGGAGATCTATCAGAATAAGAAAATCAGCGATACCGAATGACTTTGTTGTGTATCTACAAGAATCTGACTATAATATTGGAGCCGAAAATGATCCTGAAACATTTTCACAAACCACGAGTTCTAAGGAATCAAACTTGTGATATGATGCTATGAAAGATGAGATGAATTCTATGACATCGAATGAAGTTTGGGATCTTATTCAGTTGGCTAATGGTGCAAAGGCCATTGGTTGTAAATGGGTCTTCAAAACTAAGAAAGACTCATCAGGCAACATTGAGAGATATGAAGCAAGACTCGTAGCCAAAGGATTTAATCAAAAGGAAGGAATCGACTACAATGAGACATTCTCTCATGTATTTAAGAAAGATTATCTTCGTATCATTCTGGCACTGGTTGCACATTTTGACTTAAAGTTGCAACAAATGGATGTGAAAACGGCTTTTCTCAATGGAGACCTAGAGGAAGAGGTTTATATGAAACAACCTGAAGGATTCTCCTATAGTGAGGGTGAGCAATTGGTGTGCAAGCTTAAGAAATCTATATATGGATCGAAACAAGCTTCTCGTCAGTGGTACTTAAAATTTCATGACGTTATTTCTTCATTTGGTTTCGTAGAAAACGTTATGGATCACTGCATATACTAGAAGGTCAGTGGGAGCAAAATTTGTTTCCTTATTCTATATATGGATGATATTTTACTTGCACCAATGATAAGGGTTTACTATATTAGGTGAAACAATTTCTCTCTGAGAATTTTGATATGAAGGATATGGGTAATGCCTCTTACAATATCGGTATCAAGATACATAGAGATAGAATAAGAGGTGTTCTTGGTTTGTCTTAAGAAACCTATACCAACAAAGTTTTCGAAAAATTTAGGATGAGTGAATGTTCACCAAGTGTAGCTCCCATTGTGAAGGGTGACAGGTTTGATTTAAACCAGTGCCCGAAAAATGATCTTGAGCAGGAACAAATGAAGAACATTCCTTATGCTTCAGCTATTGGAAGCCTTATGTGTGCTCAGGTCTGCACAAGACCTAATATTGCTTTTGCGGTTGGAGTGTTAGGAAGATATCAAAGTAACCTAGGTTTAGACCACTGGAAAGCTGCAAAGAAAGTGATGAGATACCTTCAAGAGACTAAAGACCGCATGCTTATGTACAGACAAACTGATAATTTGGAAGTGATTGACTACTCTGATTCAGACTACGCTGGTTGCATTGATTCACAAAAGTTAACTTCGGGATATGTTTTTATGCTAGGCAGTGGAGCTGTGTCTTGGAGAAGTGCCAAGCAGACCTTGACTGTTACTTCCACTATGGAGGCTGAGTTCGTTTCTTATTTTGAGGCTACTTCACATGGTGTATGGATGAGGAGTTTCATGTCTGGGCTTAGAGTTATGGATTTCATTTCTAGGCCATTGAAGATATACTGTGATAATTCAGCTGCATATTTTATGGCTAAGAATAACAAAAGTGGTAGTCGAAACAAACACATCGAGTATCTAGCCATAAGAAAGCATGTTAAAGATAAATCCGTGGTCATTGAACACATTAGCATTGAATTGATGATTGCGGATCCTTTAACTAAAGGTATGCCACCGTTAAAATTTAAGAATCATGTAGAAAGAATGGGACTTGGTTCCTATATGTAGTTATCATTGTAAGAACGATATTATATTTAATGAAATTCCATTTGTGATGTTTTCTCATTCAGTTTATGCGCATATTAATTTATTTTGAGAAATATCAATAAAGTTTGGACCTAGAATGAACATTAGGTTTGTTCATTAAGTTGTATAGACTAAGGGATATAATGCATTGTAATATATGGAAGATAATACTCATTAGTAAGAGGACTTATCACCATGATTCATGTATTTTATTTTCTGTTATGTAAATTAACGGACATGTAGACCAAGTTGGAGAATGTTGGTTTTATTTTGAATAACAAAATACCTGGTAACCAACCTTTTTGGATCCCTGAACTCATTCTATATATATCAGCATACACACCATCTAGTGCTTTAGAATCAAAGTTTTGAAGACTCAAGAGAGATTTTCAGTTTAATCCAAGGACTCAGAACCATGAGCAATAACGGAAGATAATTATATTGATTTAATTCCACATTTAATTGTTTAGTGTTTAAATGTTGAACATGATTAGATCATAAAGAATTTTAGAACTATCAATATCATCATTCCTTCGAACATGTCATACTTTCTCTTCAAATATTTTATGTTATTTCTAAAAATGATTAAAATGAGATCTTTAAAAAACATAAAGAACTAAAATGAGGTTTTTAAAACTTAATCAATAAAATAAAA
>PYAF01000031.1:740752-772560 GCA_007407185.1 Glycine tomentella
ATAACAAATTTTACCTTCAAAAAATTAATTTGACGCATTTTGATTTTAACATTTAAAAAACTTGTAAACTTTACCTTCGCTATTTTACTCATAATATAATTACATTTTTATCCCACTTTTTTCAAATATTTTTTGACAAATTTTGCACCCAATTATTTTAAATTTTTTTGATAAATTTTAGATTCAAAAAATTAATTTGATGCTTTTATCCCAAATTTTAAGAAATTTATAATTTTTATCCTTTTTCATTTTACTCATAACATAATTATGCTTTTTACCCCAATCATTTTCGAAAATTTGCACTAAACTTTTTAATTTTCTCTCATAAATTTTACACCCAACTTATTTATTTTTTTGACAGCTTATATTCCTATTTTTATTGGTTAATTTTATCCAAATTTTTGTGCAAATAAAGAAGGATAAAATTCATAGGGTTTCAAATCAGAATTAATTTATAAAAATTAAATAAAATACGTAAAATTAATTTATTCAGAATAAAATTCATAATTTTTTTTTAAAAATCAGAGTAAAAAACACAATTAAGGCAATATTTTTGTTAAAATTACGGATATAATGCGCTCCTTGTTCACATATAAACACGCAGCATTTCAAATCAGTCCCAAAACCGAAACCTTGTTGAGAACACGTTCGTCACCATCATCATTATTCCTTTTCAAAATTTTCACCCTTTCAAAAAAAAAAGAAGGAAAAGAGTGTGTTTTTCTTCTTCTCAATTGGTACAACACAGAGGGTGAAGAGCACATCAGCTCCACCACCAACCACTCCCCTCCAATTTCTCAGGTCCACCCCTCACAAACACCACCAACTCGACCGATTCATACCGAGTCATTGGCTCAGTCAATGCCATCACCACCACATAGTCATAGTCATCATCATCATGCAGAGCGCAGCAGCGTCATCATCGCCGTCGCCGGAGGCCATTCTGGAATGGCTGCACAAAGAAATGGGCTACCGTCCGCTCGGCACCTACGCCGCCGGCAAGTCTCACCTGCCGTCCGTCGACTCCATCCGCCGGATTTGCCGCGGCAACATGATTCCGGTCTTGAACTTCCTCGTCACGCGCGCCAAGTCCGAGAAGACCGTGCGGAACATCCGCCGTAACATCACCGTGCACGGCGGCGCAGACGGCGGCGGAGAGGCGAAGGAGGAGGTCAGGGGGAAGGGCGCGAAGAAGAAGGAGAGGGCGCTCGCCGCCGTCGCCGAGGGTTCCGAGACTGCGACGACGAGAGAGGCGGCGCTGCAGGAGCGGGATTTGGCAGCGAAAGAGGTGGAGAGGCTGAGGAACGTCGTGAGGAGGCAGAAGAAGGATTTGAGAGCGAGGATGCTCGAGGTTTCCAGAGAGGAGGCTGAGAGGAAGAGAATGCACGATGAACGAGCCAATTACAGGTTTTGGCTTTTTTTTTTTTTTTTTCCTTCTCAATTTGCCCTAAATTTTGGACATTTTCTGTTAATGTGGAGTTTTCATTATGATAATTTGTCTCTGTACCAATAATTTGTTTGAAAAAGAGGAGAAAAGAAATGATGAGTTTTTATGAGTTCTTTACCCATTGTGCAGGCATAAGCAAGTGATGTTGGAGGCCTATGACCGACAATGTGAGGAGGCTGCAAAAATATTTGCTGAATATCATAAACGTCTCTGTTACTATGTAAATCAAGCGATGGATTCTCAAAGATCGGGTGTGGATTCTTCTGTTGAAATGGCCAAAAGTGAGAAGGAAGCTGTTTATTCTACTGTTAAGGGCAGTAAATCTGCAGATGATGTCATTCTCATTGAAACCACTAGGGAAAAGAATATTAGAAAGGCCTGTGAATCTCTTGTAGACCATATGGTGGAAAAAATACGGAGTTCTTTCCCTGCTTATGAAGGAAGTGGCATTCATTTGAATCCTCAAGCAGAAACAGCAAAATTGGGGTTTGACTTTGATGGGCAAATTCCTGATGAGGTCAGAACTGTTATTATAAATTGCCTGAAGAGTCCTCCCCAATTGCTTCAGGCAATTACTGCATACACTTTGCGGCTGAAAAGTCTAATCTCCCGAGAAATAGAGAAAATTGATGTTAGAGTCGATGCAGAGACCTTGAGGTATCATTTATACATAGTTTTTGTTTTTTCATGTTCTGTTGGTGCTCTTATTGATGCCTCGGTGACCATAATATTTGAATTTTGGACCTTCTGTCATTAATCCTTGTTACTATAACTTTCCAAAAAAAAAAAAAAAAAAATCAGTCCCAAATGCTATATTGGTCAAGCATTCCAAAGCTGCTCACAATGATTTAGTTCCCCTGCCAACCAGGAAAAAGTGTACAAAGTAGCAGTATGAATTTTCTTTGTGTTTGGTTTTCCATTGGATTGTCTAGAATCATGTTGAAATCCCAACTAATAAGATTTTAGATATATAAATGCCCATATGTTTGGTTCCATATTGAGGAATTAATTTTTAGTCGAAACAACTTTAGATGACTTTTGTATTGAATAAATTTTTTTATATAGAGTTTTACTACTAACTTGCTTTTAGAATAAAAACATCATCAACATCAATATCAACAACATCTTTAATTCAAGTTAATTGGGGTCGGTGGTAAATGAACCCAATTCTAGATACAATAAAGTTGAAAAAAAAAAAGAGGAAGGGTGAGGGGAAGAAAAAGGGAAAATAATACAAAAGAAAAAAAAAGATAAAAGAAAAGAAGGGTAAAAGAAAGAGGGGGAAAAAGAAGAGGAAAAAAACTAAAAAGGGACCGTCTTGAACATAGAGATAATAACGGATTTAACCCTCTACCAAACTTATAACTATTCTCCACTCCGTTCTAAGTCACACTGTCCGCCAATTTATATTCCACTCCATTAAGTCTTGTTTAATTACTTTTCCATAGGTAAATTTCGGTCTACCCATAGTTTTAAATAACGGGTAGTGGCCAACCCCAAAAACGCTATAGCGGTATAGCGGGTAGAGGTAAAGCTGCTACTGTGAAGTCCATAAAAATACTTATAATAAATTATACCACATATATAAATGCTATAAGATAAGAAATAACTCAAAATAGGAGGAAATGAGGAATGAAAAGTATAATACTACACATTTAGAACAAGGATTCAAGGAACATAAAGGAAGCAACATACTAATTCATTGAAAGTAACTAAATTGATAACATTCTAGGAACACAAAAGATTCAAGTAGAGTCAAATACAAATTTTCAGTGGCTCTTTCAAAGTCAAGAAAGAAAAGAACTAATCAAAATCATCATCAAACATTTCTTCAAAGTCTTCTTCTTGTTCACCCTTGCTTTCTTCATTAGCATTATGTTTGTAGATCTGTTCATCTTCATCTTCTATGTCTTCGTTATCACCTTCTTCAATTTGTTCAACTTCAACCCTTATTCTCCTAGAGCTTGATGGCATAGAAGCATCCTTCCTGAATCTAGTATGCTGCCTAGTGTAAGTTATAGACTCATTAATCGCAGTTACATTAGCAACATCTCCCCAAGTCAAGGTATTATCATAAAAAACGAGGAGATATAAGGTTGGTTGGGTGGTTAAGAAAAAAGTGAAGAGGGGAAGGAAGGGTGAGAGGGAGAGGTCGTGGGTTCGAATCCCTCCACTAACAAAAACACTAACATTTAACAACTAACATTGACCGATAAAAAAAAATCATCAAAAACGAATTCATTTTCTGCATCTTCACCCATTTCTCCCACCAACCATTCATTACTTTCATCAATGTCTTTTAGGACAATGGGATCAATCAAATCACGACTCTCAAAACATTCTTTAAGAGCATGATTATACTTAATAAAGACTAAGTTTTGCAACCAATGTTGTCAAACTCGAGGATCGTAAGAGGATCGGAAAGGGGGCGGGTAAAATATCGTAACTCGGATCGTAAGAGTTACGTGTATATGTAAAATAGGAGATATAAGGTTGGTTGGGTGGTAAAAGGAAAAGAAGGGAAAGAAAGGAAGGAGGGAAAGGTCGTGGGTTCGAATCCCTCCACTAACAAAAAATTAACATTTAACAACTAACATTGACCGATCCAAAAAAAAAAAATGTGTATATGTAAAATTATATTTATACACATGCATATACATAAAAAATAACATATACAAAAACTATAAATAAACAATAAATAGACTAGAAGAAAAAACAAATATATGAATATAATTTATATAATAAAAGTATAAAACAGAGGTACAAAAACAAAAAACAGTAGCATAGTGTTATGGCCATTGCTATGAATTTTTTTTTTTATTAATATTATTTTGTTCATTACATTATATGTTATGCTTAAACAAAAAAAAAAAATGGAAGCTAAACTAGACTCAAATTGAGGCCCAACAAACCAAAACATAAAAATGTTTGCACAATAAAAAATGAGAGTTTCTTTTAAATCTAACTATGCACAATAAAAGTTATTAGTCACGTGCGGTGCCTATCTTCCACTTCACTATTGTCTCTTTGACTCTACGACTACGGATGCGAGAAGAAAATAATCAGCGGGTGCTTGGTTGCAAATGGCGGCCACCGCAAGCAACAACGACGTCGCCGCCGCCGCCGCCGGCCCCGTGATGAGCCTAATCAACAAGCGCCTCCGTGCCCTCCGCAAGAAGCTGAACCGCATCCTCGCCATGGAAGAGGCCGTCATCTAGGACAAGCCCTAAACAAGGAGTAGGAAGAGGTTCTCCGCTCCAAACCTTCCGTCCTCGTTCTCATCGACGAGCTCGAGAAGCTCCGTCAGCCTCTCGCCACCTCTCTCTCCGAAGAGCTCCAAAACAACGACACCTCCTCTCAAAACTCTCACGTGATCGAGACCGAAAACGAACCCAACTGAGATCGAAACGAATTGTCGATCTGACCACCTCGCAAGCAAACTTGCGATCCCCCCAACGATCCGCAGTCCCAGCGATCCTCCCTCCAAGTAAGATCGACGACCCCTCTAAAAATCGCAAGATCGAATGAGTATAAGATCATACTCGCGATCTTGACAACATTGCTTGCAACCTTTGATGCTCAAGCCTACTTCTTTTCTTAGAATGAATCTAGTTTACAATTTTCAATAAAGAATATTAGTTTCACAATCATGATATGAAACTATACAAACAAAAATCATTTAACAAATACTTACATGTTCAAAAGTACTCCAATTACACTCACATTCCGATGAGCTACAAGTTAAGCCCAACACTCTAACAACAAGGTTTCGCAAATTTGGAACATGTGCTCCATTCGACTTCCACCATTGAGCTGTAATGCAAATTGCAACAACTTGTTAACATTACAACTTGTTAAATAAAAGCTTAAAGTGATCAAATAAATTGTTTTTACTTACCAGGAGCGATCTTATTCCTTTGTATTATTGCTTCAATCATACCAAAAAGGCCTTCTGCACTCCTATATTTTTCCAATTGTCCATGTATCTTGTCCACCTCTTCCTCATTTGCACTTAGCTTGTCAATGCGTTTATATAGTCCAGCTATCAATTCAGCATCATCATCAATCTTTGGATTGGCATAAAAGTATTCAGGGTTTAGATAATGGCCTGCAGCATGTAATGGATGATGAAGTTGGCAGTCCCATCTTCTATCAATTATAGCAAAGACATCCCTGTATTTATCTTCATTTCCATTGAAAGATTTTTGAATTGCTTCCTTGGCCCTATCCATTGCTTCATATATATATATATCCCATTGCGGGCCTTCTTTCATTATCAACAAGTCTAAGCACCCGCACAAGAGGCCCCATAACCTTTAAAGAATAAATAACATCATTCCAAAACGATGACATAAGTACATGTCAGTTGCCCTTTTTCCCTTAGGGTCTTGAGTTGTATTTGATTTCAGCCAATCATCTGATGTGAACATCTTTGTAAGATTATTTTTTTTGTTTATGAAGCCTTTGCAATGTGAGGAATGTTGTAGCAAATCTTGTCACTTCATGCCTAACTAATTCAGTCTTGCTTGTATACTTCCTCATTGTGTTCAATGCCAATGTGTGATTATAGATGAACTCAACAAGCTTGATGCCTTTTTGTATTGCTTTTTTAACTCTCAATTTTTCCAATATCTTCAAGCATCAAATCCAAACAATGTGCAGCACATGGAGTCCAAAACAAATGTTCTCTCCTAATTTGCCAGCCAATACATAATTGCTTCCATTGTTGGTCACCGCTTGAACAACATTTTTCTCTCCGATCTCTTCAACAAAATTATCTAAAAGCTCAAATAATTTTGCTCCACTCTTGACATAAGAAGAAGCATCAATGCTCTTCACAAACATAGAACTGGATGGAGAATTTACCAAGAAATTTATCAATGTCCTATTCTTTCTATCAGTCCATCCATCCGACATAATGGAACATCCATAGTTGGCTCTTTGTACCTCATGATCTTTTAATAAATCCTGGGTGTAATCCAATTCCTTCTTAAGTAGAGGAACTCTTCACTCATAATAACTTGGGAGCTTTAGACTTGGACTGTAATTCCCAATTGCTTCAGCCATGTACTTGAAGCCTTTTGAACGTACAACATTGAAAGGTATTTCATTCGTACACAAAAATCTTTCAATGTATTGAATAGTTCTGGCCCTTGCTTCTTTATCATAAGCATCATTTATGCTTGTTTGCCTCTTTCCTTTGCCCACTTTAATGGTTGCTTCTGTTTTCTTTAAAAACATTAAATCCAAGGGGCCTTTAACTCTCTTGGCAGCAGCTGTATTACCAGTAGAGGCTTCACTTGAAGCTGTCTCATTCCTTTTCCCACTTTTGATGTGTTGAATTTCTTGCACCTCTTCTAACATATCATCATCTTCATGTATATCGACACTATATGCATCCTTTTCAGCAAGCTTTTGCATATAAGCATCTTTCATAGTCTTCTTAATTTCGGGTGAGATTTTTCTACAAGGACCCACATCTCCTTTCAACCCAATCTAGTGTCTTTTGGCTGTTGTGATGCCGCCCGTTGTAACTTTCCCACAAAAATCACATTTACATATCTCTTGTTGATATCTTTTAAACTATTCCACTGCCATGCCATATCAAGATTTTCACCAGTGGGTTTTACCAATCCGCAAGAATCCACGGAAGTTGGACTGTTTTGTGATGCCATGTAACAATTGGGGGTTGCTGCTGCAAAAAAACAGAAGAAGCGGCTGCAAGCTGCTGCGGTGAAGGCTGAAAGAAGAAGAATATGAAGGGAGAGAAAGAAGAGTGAAAATGATGAGGGAAAGAAGAGTGAAGATGTAGAGGGGGCTGCTACAATGAAGTCTGAAAGAAGAAGAAGGAGGCAGATGTTGCGTTAATTGTGACAAAAGAGGGAGGGAAAGCACGGGAAAATGACACAAGGAGGGAGAAACCTCATGAAAATGACGAGGGTGGGAAAAACTCCCTTATCAGTGAAAAAAAAAAGTAAAAGTCCAGACTACCCTCACTTATTTTGGGCTTTTACCCTTTTACCCTTACGTTACATTTCATTTTCAAAAGACTGCCCATGATAGCACTGAAGCTCTGCAACTCGTCTTCTCTTCCATGGAGCGGCGCGATAGCGCCGCAAGAGTTGCCAACCGCACCGCCACCATCAACTGCTAATGACCGCTACAGAAAACTGTCGCGTTGCGGCACGGAAGTTGCGGCTGGGTGCACAACCCGCAATTGATGCACAATAGCGTGCTAAAGCGGTGCTATTTTAATCATAGGGTCTACCTCTACCTCTTTTTGTGTCGAGTCCTTGGTAACAAATTCTTGTTCTTACGGGAGCATTCAGGGGCCGTCTCATTACGTGTCCAAGTCACCTCAATCTATGCTTCCTCATCTTTTCACTCACTGGTACTACTGTTACCTTTTAACCAACCATTTTATTGCCACATCTCCCAAGCCTCTCCACACTTTAATAGGGACACCATCGGGTCCTAAAACTTTATTATTCTTCTTCCTCTTTAAAGCCTCCTTAATTTCATGTATATAAATTCTGCTCACATATCTTCTATTCGAATTATCATAAGCGTCCTCCAAGTCCACCTCACTTTTATCGCCATCCCCATTAAAAAGATTGTGAAAGTAATTTTAGTCATCTTTCATTTACATCTTCATCTCTTACCCAATTTTTTTGATTTTCATCTTTGATGCATCTAACTTGGATAAGGTCTTTACTCTTCTTATCCTTCATTTTTGCAATTTGTAAATACCTTTTTCACCATCATTGCTCCAAATTTTTATACAAATCGGCAAAAATCTTGCCTCTAACTTCCCGCACCGCTTTCTTTGCATTTTTTTTGGCTATTCTAAACTTTTGCAAGTTTTCATCATTGAGACTTTTATGCAAAGATCTAAAGCATTTCTTCTTTTGTTTAATTGCCTCTTGCACCTCTCCATTCCACCACCATGTTTCCTTTGTAAGAACTCCGTTTCCTTTGCTTTCTCCTAGCACCCTCCTTCCCACATTTTGGACAAACATAACTATCTTATTTCATATTTCATTTGCTTATCCAATAGACTCCCACGGTCCTTCACGCAACTTGCTTTCCTTGAACTCTATTTGTTTGACCTTCTTTAGCTTCCACCATCTTATCCTTGGGTTTTGATCCCCCTTCCTCATATTAAGTACTTTGTTGAACTAAACCTCTAGAACTACCATTTTATGGTGCGTAGCGACACATTCTCCAGGGTAGACCTTGCAGTCGATACAAAAATTTCTATCTTCTCTTCTAGTCATAAAGAAATTAATTTGACTACGATTTTAGCTACTATGATAAGTGATAAGATGAGACTCCCTTTTTCGGTAAAATGTGTTCGCTAGCATCAAATCATAGGCTAGTGCAACGCTTAAGATATCTTTTCTAGTCTCATTTCTCTTCCCATAACCAAAACCTCCATGAATTCTATCAAAACCTTCATTGCTTTTACCTACATGACCATTTAGATCTCCTCCTAGGAAAATCTTCTCCTCTCGTGGTATCCCTCTCAAAAGCTCCTCCAAGTCTTTCCAAAATTGATTCTTTTTATTTGATTGCCGTCCAACTTGGGGTGCATACACACTAAGAATATTTAAAATTAAATCACTCATTACAAACTTAATCATCAGAATTCTGTCGTCTTTTCTTTTAACATCAACAACTTTATCTCTGAAACTTCTATGGATTATAATTTCAACCCCACTCTTGGTTATACCTGTATACCACAACTTGAAATCGGTGTCATCCACTTTCTTGGCCTTTTCTCCAACCCAATTAGTTTCTTGCAAGCAAACAATATTCACTTTCCTTCTGACAAAAACATCTGCTAACTCCTTTAGTTTACCTGTTAATGTTCCTATACTTCGGCTTCCCAATTGCATCCTTAACCCCTGGGCCGTGTTTGGCTGCCACTCTCGTCCATCTGCGTGTTGGGATCCTGGCCTACTTGTCACCAAATTTGGGTGAAGACTTGGCGCCTTGCCTTGCGGCAAAGACCCTAGCTCACTTATCACTATATACTGGGACCGATGTAGCGCCTTACCTTGTGGCAAGGGCCTTAGCCCATTTTTCACTACACCCGGGACTCGATGTAACGCTTTGCTATGAAGGATACGCCCTAATGAAATATCATAAAGGTTCATCTCATAAAAATAACTTTTTTTACGATTGGTGCGTAATACCTGACATCAACCCTCCTCCTTTATCTCGACTTGAGACAGGCCATACATGCAAGTACATATAGGTGGAGTTGCTTTTAGAATAGAAACATCCATTAATAATTCTTATCATTTTAAAATCAATTTTAACCAAAATCAATTTTGCCTTGCTCACCCAAACTTACACTTTATGAATGATCTGTTAGTTTGTTCTTATTGACAAGGATATTACATATGCCATTGCTGTTATAATCCAAACATGCATTCTTCAATCAGGTACAAATATGAAAATAACATTGTTATGGATGTTTCGTCATCTGATGGGGGCTCTCCTCTACAGTATCAACTTTATGGCAATGGAAAGATTGGGGTTGATGTGCCTCCAGGAGGGAGTCAAAATCAGCTTCTTGATAGACAGGTCTTGATTCATCATTAAACTGCATATTTTGTTGTCATAAGAGGAGTTATTGAACTGGTGCTGTATCTCTGTTCACAGAAAGCTCATGTTCAACAATTTTTGGCTACTGAAGATGCACTAAATAAGGCTGCAGAAGCAAGGGACATGTGTGAAAAACTTGTGAAACGTTTGCATGGAGGCACTGATGTTTCGTCACGCTCACTTGGTATTGGAAGTGACTCCCAAAATGTTGGAAGTCTCAGGCAACTTGAGGTATTATTATGAAAAGGTTACAGTGCATTAGGTTCTTTTTTAAGTGAGTATTTTTTGAATCTATTGTCACCTTTGCTCATGATTCTATCACTTGCAAGCTTTCTTTGAATAATTAACCAATAGTTAGATTACATACATTTATGTCGGGAAGAATTAGCAATCATTGACAGCTCATTAGAGAAATCAGAAATGTTGGGCATGGAGTATTAATGGATATTGTTTTGGCAGCATAACTTATGCTGGGAAGAATTGATGCTTAATCTTAAACCACCGCAAATTCTTTTTCTGATCTAGTGTTACAAATCAAATACTTAGAATATGAGTAAAGCTTGAATATCCTTGCAGGAATAAAGATACCAAATAGATAGGTGTTAAGTGGGTAACTGTGTTAGCTGGGTGACTGGTTAGTCATTATTGTCTCTCTTTGGGTTCCTAACATTTTCTTATTTTGTTTTTGGTAAAATTTTGTTTCCATAGATTCAAATGCCATCTTAAGCTTCATTGAGCCATGAAGTACTCTTTTGGTAAAATGTATATGTTATATGATGTATATGTGTATTGTTGAGCTATTAGTGCTTAACGTGTGTGTACTCAATTGGTTTTTTTATATGGCATTTTCCCCCCCTGCAAATGAGAAATTTTATTAGAGAAAAAAATAAACAGAATTACTAAAGATATGTTTTTGTCATAAATTATCTCTGGTTCTCTCTTCACATCTAATTATTTTAATGTAGTCCTTTAATAGGCCAAACAATCCAAGGCCATTCACCATTGAAGGTTTATGTCAGGAAAAAAAAAGTCAGAATTAACGGGTAGTATTAGATAGTTATGTATTAGACATGTATTAGGTTGTTATGTATTATACAGTTATGTTTTGTGCTGTGGATAGTTATTGACTTATTGTAGTACAGTTTTTAGGGGTCTGTTACTGTAGACAAATTTAGATAGAATACGGCTTGCTGTTTGTTATACATAAAGGATTAGATGAGTCCTTGTTAGGGGAAACCCTGTGAAGTTTTGTGTGCACTAGTAATCTGGCGTATAAACCAGATTATTTCAGTATTATTCAAATAAATTCTGTGTTCATCCCTTGAGTCCAACATCCATAAAACTGGCTTAATATTCTGGTTTTGTTATAAAGCAACACTAATATTTTATATTTGCTTCATTGGGGAAGATTCTAAAATTTGATGTTTAATCATGGAAGAAAAAAGGATAAAACATTTTGTCCCTTTTAATTCTATCCATTTCCTAATGCTAGAAATGTTTCTTCACATCAACATTTGAACTAAGAGTTTACCCACTTATTATGTATATTTTTTCCACTTGTTTAGCTAGATGTTTGGGCCAAGGAAAGAGAAGTTGCTGGTTTAAAGGCAAGCTTACATACCTTAATGTCTGAAATACAACGCTTGAATAAGTTGTGTGCTGAGAGGAAAGAAGCTGAAGATTCTCTAAAGAAAAAATGGAAAAAGATTGAAGAGTTTGATGCTCGTAGATCAGAACTTGAGACTATATATACGGCACTCCTTAAAGCAAATATGGTAATGTTCCTGTTATTTCAGTATTTCCTGTATTAGTGAAATACAACTGTGGCATATTTACAGCTTATCCTTGGGAATGGTAATACCCTTTTTGAATCCTAGAATAATCAATGGTTTTAAACTTGAATTATCCATTAATAGATTTGTCTGCGTGGGCACATTGATGCATTTACTGTGAATTGTTATAGGCATTGACTACTGAGACAGTGAATATTTGTAGGAGGTTTACATATATTGCTCCTACTGGGCCTGATGTTATTCATTTCCCTAGATTACAAAAATGATTTGAACACATCTTTGTTCTTGTATTTTTCCCCATTTCTTTTTGTTTTTAATAAACAGTTATTTGATTTTTGTTTTTGTTTTGTTTTGTTTATAATTTTTGTATCTTTTAACTACAATGCAGGATGCTGCTTCATTTTGGAGTCAGCAACCATTAACTGCAAGGGAGTATGCTTTGAGCACTATCATTCCAGCATGTGCTGCTGTTGCCGAGGCTTCAAATAACGCAAAGGATCTCATTGAGAAAGAAGTGTCTACATTTTATCGAAGTCCAGATAATAGTCTCTACATGCTTCCTTCTTCCCCACAGGTTTATAATGCTCCAACAGACAACTTGTTTACTTGCTTGTTTAGTATAACATATGTTAGAATAGAAAAAAAAAAAAAAAAAGAAAAAGAAATACTACCAATACACTCTTTGAACACTCTTTTATTGGTTTAAATTTACTGGAAATCACAAAATACAGATCGTTTCTTTTCCCTAATTCTAAACCAGTATCTGTCAGCAAAATTTAAATGGTTTCAGAGAATTTTGCTTGAAATAATTTAATTCTCCATGTACATTGAGATGTGCTTCAACTTAATTGTCTTCAATTCTGGTTCAGGAACTGCTAGAGGCCATGGGCGCTAGTGGACCACCTGGCCAGGAAGCAGTTGCAAATGCAGAAATAAGTGCAGCAATTTTGACAGCAAGAGCTGGTGCTCGGGATCCATCAGCAATTCCATCAATATGTCGCGTTTCAGCTGCACTTCACTATCCTGCTGGTGAGTGTAATATTGTTTGTGATTTGCTGACAGTTTCCTGTTATACACTGTACCCATATCAGATCGGCTAATAGATTGCGAATTTGCCATTGTAAAATGTCACTTCAGTAATTGCTAGAGCACAAATGAATAGTCTATGGCCTTTTTAAATAGAAACTACAGTTCTTGTAGTTTTCAGTTCACCCTTTAACAGGAGTATGACTATGTTCTCATGCTTTTGTTTTGTTGGGACAATTGGTTTATTTTAAACACTTTTTTTTTCTTCTCTAAATCTAAACAACACAAACGTAATTTACTATGTTATCAATAGCGGTCGGAGCAGCGCGGCATGGCACCGCTACGGAGGGTAGTGTAGCAGTGCAGTTTGGGATAGCGGGGATTGCGGCCGCGACAGGGGATGTTGTGTCGTGCCCGCAATTGTGGTGACGCGGCCGCGATTTGTGTTGCTCGAGTGAAATGAATAAAAAGCCAAACTGATTCACGTTTTTCGATTTCTCCCTCTCTGCGACCTCGAAGCTTCTCTCTCCGCGCGACCTCCTTCAACCTCCGCGCGACCTCCTTCTCCCTCCCTTTGCGACCTCGAACCCTCTGCGACCTGGAACCCTTCTCCCTGCGCGCAAAACCTCCTCCGTCCGGCGCGGCCTTGGTTCCTTTTCCGCGCGACCTCCGACGAGACCTTCGGCGCGACCTCCGACGGCCATTTCTTCTTCTCCTTTGGCACCTCCGTCTCCATCGAGGTTTTGGAGTTTTTCTTTTCTTTTTTCTTTTCTTTCTTTCTTCTCCTCTACTTCTGTATTATTTCATTTCTCCTCTCCTGTATTGGTTTCTTTCTCACTTTCTCTAAATCTCTAATTCTGTTTCATTTTTTTTTCTTTTCGTTTCTGTTTTTTTTTTTTTTTTTTGGTTTGGGTGTGTTTTGCTGTTTCTTTTTTCCTTTTCCTTTTGGTTTCTCTTTTCTTTTTTTTTTTTTTGGGTGTGCTTTTATTCTGCCCAGCAGAATCATGGCCTCTGGTTCACTACCAGCCACATCTAGTCAACAAGGAAATAACAACACAACTCCATCAGTGGGATCTTCAACAATGTTTTTTGCGTGTGTTTTTAGTTATATTTCTCTTTTTCAGCTTATATATTTATATTATAAATTTTTTAATACATATTAAAAAACATTAGAATAGCGGTCATCCCGCTACCACTATCCCGTTATCCCAGTTTTGAGGCTCGGCTGCTCCGCTCCGCTATCCGGGATTGATAACTATGGTAATTTAGTAGATAGAACACGTTAAAACACTAATTATTGTTACTTTAAAAAATTCATTCTGAATAAAATATCTGGGTATGCTTGCCAATGTATTAATATAATTGATATTATACCATTTGGAATGACGTAATAAAAGGTAGGCTAAAATATAATTTTGTTCTTCTATTTTCTCAAATCTATGATTTTAGTCCTCCCCATTTTTTAATTGAGATATTTCATCTCCCACTTTTAAAAACTTTGCGATTTTAATTCCCTTGGTCAATTCCAGACTTGATGTGTACTTTTTTTAATAAATTAAGTTTGTTAGTAATTAAATAATTTCTAAAAAAAATTGTTCATGTAGATAATAAACAAACAATTACTCCTAAAATGTTTTCAAGCTTTTAAAACAATTACTTCCTCCATTCCAAAATAATAGTCTTTTTTTAAGACTTTTGTTTTGTTCCAACTTCCAAAATAATAGCCCTTTTAGCCTTTTAAGCTATTTTTTCAACAATACCCATGTATATAATACTTGCATTGAAAATAGACATCGGCCATAAACATAAGTTGCCGGATAGTAGAATGTATCTACTATTGCTATATAGTAGGATAATTTATAATGAGTAGTTGAAAAACTGAGGGTATTTTGTTTATATTTGTGTAAATTGAATATTTTTTTATCAGCGTGCCATAACCTTTAAGGACTATTATTTTGGAATGAAGTATAAAATTAGATTTGATAATTTGTTGTGGCAAATCAATGTATTTACAACATCTTATTATTTCGTTAACTTGCAATTTGAAGAATATAGGGTTTTGATGTGCATGGAATACTTTAGGAGGGTTAAAAGCTATTATTGTACATTAAATGATTTTCTTGTTAATGGACAGGCTTGGAGGGTTCTGATGCAGGTCTAGCATCTGTGCTGGAGTCCCTGGAGTTCTGTTTGAAACTTCGTGGTTCTGAAGCTAGTGTGTTGGAAGATTTATTAAGTGCTATTAATCTTGTCTATATTAGACGGGATCTTGTTCAAAGTGGTGAAGCCTTGTTGAATCATGCCAACCTCGTTCAACAAGAATATGAAAAGTAAATATGTTTCTAACCCCTGAATCCGTTGTGCATTCATGGTTATTGGTTAATGTTTCTAGTAGATTCAAAATTATGTATTGGCAAGAGGAAGATGTAGTTAATTTATTTTTCCATCTTTTCCAGAGACGTTCTGAATTTTTTGAAAACCTTCTCTTCTTTTTTGACATTTGATATAATGATGCAGGACAACAAAATTTTGTTTGAGTAAGGCTGACGAACAGGAGAAAACTATCATGGAAGAATGGTTGCCCGAACTTAAGAATGCTGTTTTGAGTGCTCACCAGAGCTTGGAAGATTGCAAATATGTCAGGGGTTTGGTGAGTTACCCTGCTATTATTACTATTATGCTAATATGACAACCTACCTACATAAAATATAAAATGATTTAAAGCATAACATATAATATAATAAACTAAATAAAACATAATGTGATAATAAATTAAATAATAACAGTGATAAAAACTAAATAAAACATAATCTATAATATAATAAATAAAATAGACATTTTTTTGGTATTTTATTATTATTATTTTTATATGAAGTAGACACTTATGAGTTTCCGAAGTTTATGATTTTACGTAAGCTTTCAACTTTGACAACTGCACACATATCTAATGATACTTGACTCACTGTTCATGATAGTGGTTATCAGTTCCCATCACTATTCTTGTCCTTGTTTTGTACCTCTTATTTTCCTATTAAAGCAGTTTTTAGTAAGGTAAGGAGGGATACCAATGTCTTTACAAGAATATATTACATTTCTTTCTATTCACTTTATATTTCTTCTATACCAAACAATCTAAAAATTTATTCAATATTTTATCACTATTCTTTCTTTTCATTTTCTTTCTCAAACCAAAACAAGTATTAAGATAAGGGCCAAAAGAACACTCAGGAATAAGTTTTTGATACAATTTTACATATGAAGTTTACTCTTGTTCATTCCTATTTTGTAATATGTCTGTTTAGTTTAGATGCAACTTAAGCTCAGTGTGTCTAATACACATATGGCTGAAACAGTGAATTTTCGTCAAAGTTGCTTAATTTGGTATTTCATGATTTGGGTGTTAGACTTTTCACGTTCCTATAAAATTTCCATTTCCATTATTAAATTGTAACCTCTTCTGCAGCTTGATGAGTGGTGGGAGCAGCCAGCATCGACAGTTGTTGACTGGGTAACAGTGGATGGGCAAAATGTAACTGCATGGCATAATCATGTGAAACAGCTTCTTGCATTTTGTGACAAGGAGCTATTGTGATTAGAATTGTAAAGCACACGGAGTGAGCAAAATTTTGTGAAGTCTTGTTCATCTTGTCATTTTAGATTTTAGGTAGTGGGGTGGTTTGTTCATGTTAATTGGCAGTGATTAATGGCATTGAATCTTATGATTGTAGAGCTTTTATTTGATTTATTATCTGGCTGTGATTAGTTGAAGTTTATTTACTGATGGCTTCATTTACTGAACTCTGGTCTGTATACAATTAGAACCGATGATGAAAAAAAGATTAAATTGAATGGATTTGCTGAGGGGATGCTAGTGAAGTAGCCCAAGGTGAGCAAAAGAAAATAGAGAATTCAACATAATTTTCAATGTTGGCACAGTTTGAAATCTAAACGGAGGATTCTTCTACTAAATTTTTTAAAATTATTCTTAAAACGGGAAATCACATGTATTGTATCATTAAATCTTCGAATCTGTGCCAAAAATAATCATTATATGTACCAAAAAAAGTAATGATCATTACAAAAAATGAAGAATTTTCTCATTTATTTAATTTATAATATTTAAAATAATGTTCCAAAAAAATATTATATTTTAGGAATGCTTTTAAGTTTTGTTTTTAACAAAAAATATTTCTTTAGAAGAGGTGGAAGAGAGTGGAAAGAAATCTATATATGTTGAATTTGGTTGAAGCAGAATGCTCACAAATTTAAGCATGCTGTATTCATTTGTATTTTGTAACCTCATGCATGTAGCAGAGAGAGGAAATATATATCCGAAATATATAAAATATCCCGTGCGGTTTATATTCCTTTTCTCTTTATCGTGTGTAAGATCATCAAATGTTTGCCTCCAACATAGCTTTTATACTTGGATGCATTTAAGCAATAGTTTTATTTGAGTGAGAAAGAGGTTGTTGATTTGTTAGAATTTGAGCTTTTATTAAATATAAAGCATGGCTATATATTTTAATTTTGTTTCAGTCATCACTAAAATATATCGTTTTCTTTTTGTTAGATAATGGCACGGTTAGATCATGCAAAGAGGAAAATGCTCATTATCATAATAATTATGTATTTACATTGTTTAAACCAATTTACTCTCTTTTTCATGAATATGTCTTATATTATTAGTCAAACTTTAAGGAGAACCAGGAGAAGGATAAATGGGAATCATTACAGTGGAGCTATGTTTAGATATGTCAATTTTCATAGCAAGCCTTTACCTAGCTTTGATATTGACGACGGAGCCAGCTGTAGTAAAAATGTTGAGAACCCTACTACTGCTATGGAAGAAATCTTGAAAAAAGTTAATGTTCGTGTTGAAACTCATCAAGTTGCAAAAGACCTTGATGATAACCTAGTTCACTCTGATGCTGTGTTGTGGAATTTGTTACCCGACACCGCGTACTCGGCTCGGCACCACAACCCTCGGCTCGGATACTCGCGTACTCGGCACCTCACGTCCCCGGATTCCGCGTACCTGCCACCACACTTTTTCTTCTCGGTTGGGAGCTTCCTCAACCAACCATAACACTGGGGAGTCACACGACTCAACCCTTAGCAACCAAACACAGTAAAACACACAGCGGAAATAAACAACAGCAAATGAGAGAAGAGATAGGGAGAATCGACACACAAACTAGCTTAACGTGGGAGAAAACCTCCAAGAGGAAAACCCACGGGACCAAGTCCAGAAACAATCCACTATTCAGAAATAATGGTTACAAAACGCTCGACGGCCACACGCCGGAGCCTCTCTCTCAGCCTTGCTTACAACAGAAGTGAAACTCTCAACAAGCAGCTCACAGCTCTCGGAGACACACTCTCGACGGTCACACCGGAGAAACACTCACTCTCTGTTTTCGCTCAGCCTCTCTGCCGCCGCACCTTGCGTCAGCCTTTCTGGATATTCTTCGTCATTCTCAGTCATTGTCTCCTCTCATAATGAGGGTATTTATAGGGAGACACCTCATTTAGGGATTTACCCTAAATGGAAATGGGCCAGGTCAACACCTAGGGATTTGGGCCCAATAGCATTGGAACGGAATATCCAACAATTCTCCCCCTTCCGTTTCAATGCGACAAAATGGCAACTCGGACAAAAACCGATCTTCCAGTTCGGCAACCCGGACATCAGCCGGTCTTCCACCGAACAGCTTGGCAACCCAGTCTACAAAGTCGGTCTTCCACTGAGGTCCGAGGACGCAACTCGGCCTCTCTCAACTCAACTCGGCATTCACTAGCTGAGGTCCTCTACTCGGCATCCACTGCCGAGGTCCTCTACTCGGCATCCTCAAACCGAGTTCACAAGCCCGGCTCCCATGCAGCAATCTTCAAACTTCATTACTGCTACCGGCTTCGTCATCATGTCAGCCCAATTCTGGCTTGTGTGCACCTTTTCCAGTGTGAGCTTTCCGGCCTCCACCGCATCTCGGATCCAATGATACCGCACATCAATGTGCTTGCTACGGGAGTGATATGCCGAGTTCCGTGCAAGATGAATTGCACTCTGGCTGTCACACTTCAAGACATACTCGTCTTGCTCATGACCGAGCTCCTGGAGAAAACTCTTCATCCACAGGAACTCCTTGCACGCCTCAGTCGCTGCAATGTACTCGGCCTCCGTCATCGAAAGTGCCACACACTTCTGCAATTTTGATTGCCACGCAATAGCTCCTCCAGCAAAGGTCATCAAATAACCGTCGTCGACTTCCTCGAGTCGGAATCTCCCCCCAAGTCGGCATCCAAGTAGCCTTGCAACTCGGCCTTGCCATCTCCAAACTGAAGACACACACGGGACGTACCCCAGAGGTATCTGAAGACCCACTTCACTGCTTCCCAGTGTTCTCTGTCGGGATTCGAAAGGTACCGGCTAACCACTCCTACTGCATGGACGAGATCGGGTCTAGTGCAAACCATTGCATACATTAGACTCCCCACTGCAGATTGGTACGGGATCTTCTCCATCTCTTCTCGGTCTTCATCTGAGCTCGGACATTGTCTCTCATTCAGCTTCAAATGTCCAGCCAAGGGGGTGCTCACTGTCTTGGCTTTGTCCATGTTGAACCTCTTCAGGATCTTCTCAACATATTTCTCCTGACTTAGCCACAGTAGCCTTTTCTCTCGTTCTCGGATAATCTTTATCCCGAGAATTTGCTTTGCTGGACCCAAATCCTTCATTGCGAAGGACGAGCTCAAAGCTCTCTTCAAGTCGGCAATCTTAACCTTGTCTTGCCCGACTATTAGCATGTCGTCTACATATAGCAGCAAGATCAAGAAGTCTCCAGTCTCATACCTCTTCACAAATACACAGTGGTCGGCATCCGTCTTCATGAACTTGTGCTCGGTCATGAAGGAATCAAACTTCCTATACCACTGCCGAGGTGCTTGCTTCAAGCCATAGAGACTCTTTCTTAGTCGGCACACCTTGCCCTCACAACCCGGCACTTCAAATCCCTCGGGTTGTTCCATGAGGATATCTTCCTCCAGCTCACTGTGAAGAAATGCCGTTTTCACATCCATCTGCTCCACCTCCAGATCCATAGTAGCTGCCATGGCTAAAACTGATCGGATCGAGGTTAACTTCACAACAGGAGAGAAAATTTCATCAAAGTCAATCCCCTTCTTCTGATTGCAGCCTTTCACTACAATCCGAGCTTTGTATCTCGGCTTCTTGCCGACCTCTTCCTGCTAGATCTTATACACCCACTTGTTCTTCAGAGCTCGCCTTCCCTTGGGCAGCTCGGTTAGCTCGTATGTCTGATTCTCATGCAGTGACCTCATCTCGTCCTGCATGGCCTTCTCCCATTCAGCTCGGTCTAAACTCTCCACCGCCTCATCATAACTCTGAGGTTCACCCTCCTCGGCAATGATGGTATACTCGTCAGGTGGATATCTCGAAGAAGGTCTTCTCACTCTAGTGGGGTATCTCGGCTCTTCTTCTTCACCCTCGGAACCCGACTCTTCACTTTGAACCCGGATCCCGGCATCATTTTTTCTGGACATCATCGTCTTCATTCACATCTCCTCCAGCGATGTCCCCGGTTTCTCCCCCTGCTTCAACATCTACATGAGGGACGGGTTCTTCTCCTCGGACAGTAACCCAGACTTCGGGCTTCGAGATGTCATGGATGGTCTCATCCTCATGAAAGACTACATCTCGGCTCCTCACAATCTTCTTCCCGATTGGATCCCAAAGTCTGAAACCGAACTCGGTCCTCGGCGATCCGAGATATATGCACTCCTTCGTCTTTGCATCCAACTTCCCTCTCTCATCTTTAGGGACGTGCACGAAGGCTCGGCATCCGAACACCCTCAGGTGATCATAGGTCGCTTTCCGACCTGTCCAAATCTCCTCTGGAATCTCTCATTCCAAAGGCCTCGATGGTGAGAGATTTATCAGGTCAACGACTGTCCTCACAGCTTCTCCCCAGTATGCCTTCGACAACCCGACGTTGGATAGCATACTCCGGACCTTCTCTTCTATTGTCCAGTTCATCCTCTCAGCGAGCCCGTTCAGCTGAGGTGTCTTGGGGGGCGTCTTCTCCATTCTGATCCTGGCCTTTCTACAGTAGGCTTCAAAGGGACCCCTGTACTCTCCACCATTATCCGATCTGACCACTTTCAACTTTCTTCCAGTCTCCCTTTCCACCATGGCATGGAACTCTTTAAACAACTGGAGCACCTGATCCTTAGTCTTCAAAGGATATGCCCACACTTTGCGGGAGTGATCGTCAATGAAAGAGACAAAATACTGTGCCCCTCCAATCGATCTTTCTGACATGGAGCAGACATTAGTGTGGACGAGGTCAAGTAAATACCTCCGTCTCCGAGGTTGATCCGGTCTCACAAAAGAAACCCGGTGCTGCTTCCCAGCTAGACAATGCGAGCAACTCTCCAGCACTTGTCCCTTCAACCCGGTCAAAAGCTCTTTCCTCTCCAGAATTTCAAGCCCTTTCTCACTCATGTGGCCGAGACGCTTATGCCACAACTCCAGGCTTGACCCACCGAACACGGTGTTGGCTTCTCCGCCACTCATCCTTCCTTGCATCACATACAAGGAGCCTTCCTTCCTTCCACGGGCTATCACCAAGCTTCTCTTGGATAGCTTCCATCTACAGTTCTCAAAGCTGTTCACTAACCCGACATCATCAAGTTTCCCTACCGAGATTAGATTTAACCGCATGTCAGGAACATGCCTCATGTCCTTCAGGACTATCCGACATCCGACCTCCGAGGTCAGTGTCACCTCACCAATGCCAACAATTTGGCTGGTCACCTGATTCCCCATCTTCACAGCTCCAAACTCTCCACTCCGGTAGGAGGAGAAAAACCTTCTGTGAGGGGTCACGTGGAAAGAAGCACCCGAATCCACTATCCAGGTACAATCATCAAGGGCGACATTCACAATGTCCTCTCCGAGTAGAAATATCTCGGGCCCAACACTAGCTACCACCGCCGTGATACTTTTAGCCTCTTTCTTCCCCTGGTCTGACTTCACAGACCTGCTCTGCTCATCTCTCTTCAGAGTCCAGCAGTCGGCCTTCTTGTGCCCGGTCTTCCCGCAATAGAAGCACTTCAGTTCACTCCTCGGCCTCGACTGATCCTGGGACTTATCCCTCCTCTCACGACCTCGGCTCCTTCCTCGAGCTCGGAAGTCGAACTTACTCCGCTCGGCAACAATGGCATCTCCAGTGCTGCTAGCACCCCGTTCTCTCCTCCTGGCTTCTTCATTTAGGAGGTTGTCGGTCACGACATCCATCTATAGCTTCCCTTCTGGTGCCGAGTTACTCAACGTAACTACCAGAGTATCCCAACTCTCTGGCAACGAGCTCAAGAGCAACAGAGCTTGCATCTCGTCGTCTATTCTCATGTCGGCCTTGGACAGCTGGTTCACGATACCTTTGTACGTGTTGAGGTGCTCGATCATACTCATCCCGTCCTTATATTATAGCTTCACAAGCCGGCGGACTAGATGAGCCTTGTTTCTCGGAGTCTTCTTTTGAATCATGGACTCTAACTTGTTCCACAACTCATAAGCATTTGTGAACTCGGACACGTGCTCAAAGAGGCTTTTATCAATATGCTTCCTGATTGTGGCCACCGCCTTCCGACTCAGGATCCCATTCCTTGTCCGTCTTTCCAGCAGGCTTCTCATCAAGGACAATGGGCTCGTGCAAATCCTTGCAATACAGATGATCTTCCATCATCGGCCTCCAGTAGGCAAAGTTGTCGGCGGTCAACTTGAATATATCCCCATCATGGGAAACACTGCCACTGGTCTCCATCCCGGTATCTCTCTCTCTCTCAGAGCCTCCAACCTGGAGCTCTGATACCAGATTGTTGTGGAATTTGCTATCCGATACCGCGTACTCGGCTCGACACCACAACCCTCGGCTCGGATACTCGCGTACTTGGCACCTCACGTCCCCGGATTCCGCGTACCCGACACCACACTTTTTCTTCTCGGCTGGGAGCTTCCTCAACCAACCGTAACACTGGGGAGTCACACGACTCAACCCTCAGCAACCAAACACAGTAAAACACACAGCGGAAATAAACAACAGCAAATGAGAGAAGAGATAGGGAGAATCAACACACAAACTAGCTTAACGTGGGAGAAAACCTCCAAGAGGAAAACCCACGAGACCAAGTCCAGAAACAATCCACTATTCAGAAATAATGGTTACAAAACGCTCGACGGCCACACGCCGGAGCCTCTCTCTCAGCCTTGCTTACAACAGAAGTGAAACTCTCAACAAGCAGCTCACAGCTCTCGGAGACACACTCTCGACGGTCACACCGGAGAAACACTCACTTTCTGTTTTCGCTCAGCATCTGTGCCGCCGCACCTTGCATCAGCCTTTCTGGATATTCTTCGTCACTCTCAGTCACTGTCTCCTCTCATAATGAGGATATTTATAGGGAGACACCTCATTTAGGGATTTACCCTAAATGGAAATGGGCCAGATCAACACCTAGGGATTTGGGCCCAATAGCATTGGAACGGAATATCCAACATGCTGAAACCCAAACATCCACTAATGTTAGACAAAGTAGTGGGTTAAATGATAGTAGGAGAGGTAAAGAAAAGACACCGATGTGAAGATTCATTCATTGAAATAGTTGTTGATAGCATTAGTCTTATTTGAAAAAATGACTAATTCAATAAATGAATTGGCTTCATGTTTGAAAAATCAATCCGATGGAGTCAATTAATAGAGCAAAGTTGGTTTGTGAAGAGTTGAAGAAAATAGAAGGATTGACAACTCAACAAAGGGTTCGAGTTGGTCTTCTGATATTCAGGAATATTCATACAACTAACTTATTAATGCAAATGGATTATGAAGATAAAAAGTTGCTAGTAAATTATATTTTAATTGGCTGAAAATTCAACGTGAGAATATTATTTTTGCATGCAGATATATAAGGATTCATATGTATTTCTTCTTTTTCAAGTTACAATTTTCTAGGACAAATGATTATAATTATGCATGGATGGATTTGTGATATGACTTTTTTTCTCCTTAACCTTGATCATGTTTATAATAATAACAGGATAAATATATTTTTAGTTTCTAATTTTGTTTTTGTTTTTAGTCTCTAAAGTTTCATATTGTTTAATTTAGTCCCTGCATTTTATTAAAAATGTTTTTAGTCTCTTCGCACATATTTTTCACATATGGTGGTAATTCTTGGGGAATAGATTATTGTTGGTTTTTGCTTTCAACAACAATTTTTCCTCACATGCACTTTCCTTTTGTCCTGATTGTGAAGAATATGATGTAGATTTTGAACCACAACTCCTAAGTACAAATATCGATGAGGAATCATGCGAATTCATAGATCTACAATACAAACGGTTAAAGAATGAAGATGAAAATAAAAACATGAATGAAATAGTTGAAAATCAGGGTTCAATGTGTTTGGGGGAGACATTTTAATTTCTCTTTTTTTTAAAAAAAATTCATTTCATGGTAATTAATTTTTTTTAAAAAATCTTCACAATCAATTCTAATTAGACAAAATTAACGCCGCCTGTGAAGAATATGTGCATAGGGACTAAAAACGCATTTTTAAAAAAAATACGGGAACTAAATTGAACCATATGAAACTTCTTTTAAAAACAAAAAAACATAAGTTTTTCATAATAATATTGTTACCTACTTATTTGGTTCCTTTAATTTAATGGTATTGAACGATAAATTTGATCCTTTTGAATAGAGTGAGATAATGTCTTTTGTACACCACATAAAAATTCTATGGTCTCACTTCTTTTTTAGTGTCTCGTAAGAGTTTTTAAAATATGAAAATAAAGTAATTTTGTGTTGTTTTGTCCCTTAAAATTATGCAAATCAAACGAATCTAAGTAACATCAAATTTGATTTATAATACCAAATAGACAAAAAAAAGATATTTTGAAAACTAAGATCAAAGAAAGATAAGTTTAACTTTGAAGGATCAGAAACAAAAGTGATTTAACTTTGAGGAAACAAAAGTGATTTAACTTTGAGGAAACAAAAACATGTTTAAACCAAAGTTGAGATAAAATTTATTTTAAGTTAAAATTCTGTGTTAAATGTTAGTTAATCTCTAAATAATCGAGTTGTCAGCTAATATTTTTATCTTACTAGATCCTAATAATGTAATGGTTGGGATATATACAAACAAATTAAGTGATATGGGTGTGAATAATCACGTGATTATTGTAAATATTAGCTGTATATAGTGGGAGTACAAATTGTGCGATCCCCTTGAAAACTTCCCGACAGATTGGAAACCAAGACATGGGAGTTCTTCATAAATCACATTAATGGAACCATCTTTTCTTTACTGCTATATATAAAAAGTTTAAAGGGCCCGTGAGCAATAATTGGGAATCTGTTTTAGAATTTATATTTAAGGAAATTTAATTATATCATTCAAATATTTTATTTTTCTATCTAAATCTTTTCCACAACACAAATGTACAACAAAATTGAAAATCTTCTACACTATTCCGTCCAACAAACAGGGATTTGTGATACACAAATCATGGAAGGGAGACAACACCCTTTTTGCAAAAGTGCCGCTCAGACTCCTCAAATTTTAAATCTGATTTATGACATGCAACATCAGCCCTCTGATATTCGTAATGCACTTCTATTAATACTAAAACAGTCCAAAAGCAAGAATCTTGACGTACATTGTTTCCACTTGTGCCAAGTCCATTGTCATATACACAGAGAAGATGCAAAACAGAATAAGAAATAAAACGTGTGATCATTTCTTTCTCCCATTCACCTTCTTCATCAACTTGTGCTCATAGTCGTTAGAGTAACCCTTTAATCCTCGCAAACTGCTCGCAACCACTTGGCAAGCGAATACAGCAAAGCACTTGTTACAACCGTGATCAGTGAGGAAGTTAATCTTATTACTGTCCTTCCAAAGCCCCCAAAGCCAAACCTTTCTCACCTACAAAAGATTCCACTATTCCCTTCAACACGAACATACAATGTCCTTGTGGCCATGACTCTTGCGGAATCAAATCACACTACCCCTTAGCCCTAAACCGCTAAACCGAACCCCGTAAACCATAAACTATTAACCTAATCCAACTGTTTAACATTAACCCAAAGCCCTAAACATCTAAACTGAACCCCCTAAACCCCAATCGGTAATTAAACTAATCTAAAAG
Organism: Glycine tomentella; assembly: GCA_007407185.1. Taxonomy (NCBI): domain Eukaryota; kingdom Viridiplantae; phylum Streptophyta; class Magnoliopsida; order Fabales; family Fabaceae; genus Glycine; species Glycine tomentella. The sequence continues at coordinate 766,866 of PYAF01000031.1, forward strand.
TTAATCAGTAACCCAAAACCCTAAACACATAAACCTTATCCCACTAAACCCTAAACCGTTAACCTAATTCAACAATTAATCATTAACCCAAAGCCTTAAACCCACTAACCGAACCACTATACCCTAAACCATTAACCTAATCCAACAATTAATCATTAATCCAACGCCTTAAACCCGTTAACCCAACCACTAAATCCTAAACCGTTAACCTAATCCTACAGTTAATCATTAACCTAAAGCGTTAAACCCATTAACCCAACCACTAAACCCTAAACCCTATACCCAACCACTAAAACCTTACCATTAACCTAATACTACAGTTAACCATTATCTCATAACCCTAATACATAAACCCTAAACCGTTACCCAAACCCGCTAACCATTAACCCTAAACCCAATCCCCTAACCGTAAAACATTAACCTAACCAACATCAACCCTAAACCCTAAACCCTAAACCATACACCATACTACCTACCACATAAACACAAACACAATAAACCCTAAATCCTAAAGCCTAAACCATAACCCATAACCCATAAACCGTTAATCCTAAACCCTTAACCCTAAACCCAACAATCATCAAAACCAAAACCTAACCATCATCTATAAACATATAATCTAAATTCGTAACACTAACATTAACGAATCTAATAATTTTTTTCATAGTATCTATGAACTTAACAATTTTCTACTGACCTAACATATACGTTATTAACTAACATGTGCACCCTAGTAATTTTCTAAGAATATATAATGTACTGTGCTAACAATTCAATAATAAAAAATAATCAATTATAAAATGCGCTTACTTGTTGACAGGGCTTCGCCGCAAAAACAATCTACCCAAACTCCTTAGCGCACCAAGCTACTTTTTCACCCAAGGTTCAAAAGTTACAAATGAGGTAAAAGTAAATTTTGGATGTTTAAATAGGTGAAAGGGACTGCAACACGCCTAAATTGGGCGTGTTTAAACACGCCTATTTTGGACGTGTTAGGCAGACCCATTTTTTGAAATAGTTTGAAAACTGTCCCATTTTCTTAATTTTTTTATTTTTTTTGTATTATTTATTTAAATTTGCCTATAGTTATCCGAGAAAATAACAAGAATAGTTTTATTTTCCCTTTATGCCCAAGTTCACGGATATTAACTGAGACAACACCAACATCAAACTCGGAATTAATAGCCCAAATAAGGTAAGGCAGTTCAACAATTAAGTAAAGTTATACATATTGATTTATCAAATACTTAAGAAAAGAGTGATGATAAGATTTGTCCAAACAAAGCAGGTTGTAATAAAAATGATGTACGAATAATACTAGTTTATATTCAGCTGAAAATATTTTGCTGTTGTAACTTTTAATTGTGATGTGAGAAATGCGAATAAGTGTCGTTGCTGCAACAATCTACTCTTTTCTCTATGTTTTCTCGAACTTGCTTACCTCCCAAGTCTGCTACACAACCCATCATCTTAAACCCTCTACACTAGTAAAAATATTCACATGCATATCTGCATCTCAAGGTGCTCACATGTTGCAGCTCTGGAATTCATAACCAAACAGGTCATGCTAACACAATCCAGCAGGGTCATGTCTTGCTTGCTCACAGGTTTTGTGGCTACTTTCTCTGTCTCGTGAACCAACAGGGTCCCAACCATTTTTGTTTTTGTTTTTCTATTTTCATACCAACAAAGAAACAAACATCCAATTAAATAAAACAGCAGCTAGGAGCTTCTCTTTATCTAACTTTCTACTCACCAAATTACCTTCTTTCCCAGCTGTTTGGTGATGAGAAAACAAGCCTCCAATTACTACATTTTAGTTTAAAGTTGACTGGTTTTTGCATGATAGACATAAATAGCCTTGTTATTTGTGGGGCCATAAAAATTTATTGTTTTGATTCTCTTTAACAAAGACAGCAAGAGGGAACAAAGAAAAGATAGGTGAAAGAAAGAGGGATAAACATACTTCAATGGTGTACAAGATATATAGCCTTCACTTGGAAGCAGAATCAGCCACTATAGCCTTTACTTAGAGACAAGAGATTCTAAGAAAAGAAAACCTGAGAATGTCTTGGTTCCTTGTAATACTATTTCTCAGTCTCACATTTGGTACAACTCATTCTGAGACTAATCACAACAAGAAAATTCCCTCTGCTGTTGTGGTTGGCACTGTTTACTGTGACACATGCTTCCAACAGGATTTCTCCATGGGCAACCACTTCATTTCAGGTGCATTTCCACTGCTTGACTTATTTTTTGTAAAACGCTTCAGTTTCATATCTCTAACACTTACAGACATGCTTTAAAATTTGATTCTGAAGTTATGTTGTCTTATATTTTTCTATATTCATGATGGCAGGGGCATCAGTTGCTGTAGAATGCAAAGATGGATATGGGAGGTCAAAGCCAAGGTTTAGGAAAGAAGTGAAGACAGATGAGCATGGGGAGTTCAACGTGCAGTTGCCCTTCTCAGTGAGCAAACATGTGAAAAGAATAAAAGGATGCACTGTGAAATTAATAAATAGCAGTGAGCCTTATTGTGCTGTGGCCTCAGCAGCTACTTGTTCCTCACTGCGCCTCAAGTCCAGAAAGCAAGGACAACGCATATTCTCAGCTGGCTTTTTCTCATTCAAGCCTCTTAGTCAGCCAAATCTCTGCAACCAAAAACCAAGCATTCAAAACATCAAGGGCCTTGATTATGTGAAACACATATTTCCTCCAAAAATAGATCCATCATTTCCTCCACTTCAGGATCCAAAAACACCAGGTGGTCTTCTTCCTCCCATTCCTGGATTACCCGACCTCCCACCATTGTTGCCACCACTCCCTCTTTTGCCACCCCTTTCAGGAATATTGTCACCACTAGTCCCTGCAGGAATCACTAATGAGTCCCCAAATGTTCAGCCTTCAGATCAGAAACTAGTTGACCATAATAACCTTATATTTCCTCCTAACCCATTTCAACCAACACCCTCAGTCCCCAACCCTCTTCAGCAACCTCCTCTAATTCCTAACCCATTAGAGCCATTAGGCCCATCACCACTTGTTCCTAACCCATTCCAGCCTCCCTCATCAGGAACATCACCACCACTGTTTCCATTCCCAACAGTGCCAGGTTTAACTCCATCTCCACCACCACCAGCTCTTCCCTTTCCTTTCCCTCCATTATTCCCTCCACCTAGCAGCCCTGGCACACCCTCTGCTTCCTCTGCAAAGAATGCTTCTCCTTAACTAAATAGTAGCTATCCATGCAATTCTCTAATAACTCCTTCCACGTAATGAACTTACTTTCTTTATGGAAATTGTAATATGGTTATGACATGAATAGGAAAATTAACACGGGGATCGATGTGCATCTATATAGTGGCTACTGCTGAAAAAATTGATACATGAATCATGTATTATTATGCTTATTAGTAATAAATTTAAGGATGTGGTCATTAATTGTGTTAATCCTTGAGTTGTTGTAGAAATGGAAACTTCTGATTATGATACTGCAGCTGTAGATTGAGATGTCTCATATTGAACCCAGGTTAATGTGAACGACAAAAGAATATATGTCTAACAGCAGCCCTTGATTAAATAAATAAAATCTCAAACTAACTTTGTAAGGCTTTGAAATAAAATCCAAAAAGTTTGTCATAAAAAACAACACCATAGAATAGCATGCATGGTTATGGGTTCATTAACTAGTGAGATTAGGGCTGGGAGATTGGTTATGGGGTTGGGAAAATAGAGGAAATAATCAAATAAGTAGGGTTTGAATCTAAAAACTACTTAAAAGAACCTCGGAGAAGCAAACTGCAAAACATAATAACATTAAGAGAGAAAACGATAAAGGTACTAAATTGAAGGAAACTGACATCAAGCTAAAGTATACATACTTGCCAATTTCATGGCCTGCAGGAAACAATGTGTTTATTGTAAATGTTAGAATATTAATTGGACATTCTCTTAAGAATTAAGCAGTGAAACAATGATACGGTAAAATCTCACAGGAAATCCTGATTGTTTTACTCTAAACATAGTTGTTTTTCTAACAGAACTTCTCCACTCAAATTGCTTTTGATTATCATCATGGCTTGTGAGTAATCAAGACATAAAATATTTTATCCATAGCAAGGAAAACTGAATCCACCACAGCCAAGCCTCATGTTTCCATGCATTTAATTTTAAAAATATAGAAAGAAATGTTATGAGCATAATGAATAAGAATACAACGGTGAAAGAGATTGGAGAACAATGCATACGCTCCTTTTTCTTATCAGTTGCTGATGGTCATCTTCAGTTGTATTCCGAATGAGAGTAGGAAGTGACAGTAAACTCTCTCTATACCTAGCAGACTGCAGATTGACACAGTAGAACAACTCTTTTTCTACACCATATATGCGATGCTCAAGCAGCTCCCCTTTATCATTATAATTTTCTAAACTCGTCATATCTGTTCCGAAAATTCCACCATCTTTGGCGATGCACATCAGGGAAAAGCCATAAGTAGGGATCACAACCAACTTAGTCCATGATGAATGCACTTTATATTCTTTCATCACCCATATTTCATTCCTTGCACAGTCTTTGACCGAGTAACACACATTGAGACATCCCCCGATATCGCTCAAACTACACCATTATTATATTAGTCAAGAGTGAAATGATCAAACACAGGAATCCCAGTTAAAGAGTCCCATTAAAGAGTAACCCATCCCCGAGTGTGCTGAGGCTGCCAGGATCAAAATATGGACCATTGACATCGACTTTGTTCCAGGAACTAGTTTTGAGCGAGAAAATGTAGATTCCATTCATAGGAGCAAATGAACACAAATCTGGAATAAGAATTATCAAATAGTATCTGTTGACGGGTCATACCCAAAACCATACAAAAAGTTACCGGTAATGCGAGCATATTGAAAATATGGTAATTCTATACGGACACCTGTTGACCGATTCCATAGAATGAGATCATCGCCCTTGTGGTATTATAACAGTATAAAGCCTCTGCAAGAACCCAGAAGTACTAAATATAAGATTATTTAGTATTTCCTAAGTTTGTTTTTCTACTTTTTGTAAGTTTATATTTTTCTAATTTTAATTTTTGCATATATGATTCTCATAAACTCGTGTTTATTGAGAACACAATTAAAAAAAAATACAAACTTACAAAAATTAAAAATTAAAAATATATATTGTAAAATCAAAATTAAAAAAGCATAAACTTTCAGGAATTAAAATTAGAAAAAAAATTAATTTGTTATAGTAAAAAATATATTTAATTCTTTTAAGTGATGTGTTAGTCTTAAAATTAATTTTTATGTTCTTAAAATAAGTTGTTTTTTTAATATTAAAATAAATTGGTATACAAACAAACTTGGCTAATTTTTATAAATAATACAAATTTATTTTTTATTTAGCAAAAGGGGGCTAATTGGAAGTTATTTAGCAAACTGGGGCACTCAAACACGCCCCATCTGGGCGTGTTTAAACACGCCTATGTTGGGTGTGTTTAAACACGCCCAGATGGGGCGTGTTTGAGTGCCCAGTTTGCTATATATAGCCCCAAAAAATCCCACAATGCAGAAGCGTTTCATGTTGCGTGCTGTGTAGAAGTTGCTCTGCTTCAGGATCTACTGGTTGGGATTGGATATTTTGTGAAGATTAGCGCTGCAAAGAAGTAAGTTATAAACCCTAACCCTAAAGT